>CAXKVW010001285.1:0-29099 GCA_964058825.1 Carex arenaria | reverse complement strand
TGCACGAGAAATTATTAAAGAATTATGTAAGAAAATTTATAAAATGTACTTACCATAGCGAATTCTTCGAACATCTCCTTCAACCTCCTCGGCTTCTTCTTCTTGGATCTTCGTCTGAACCTCTGGCCGTACCACTTGTCTCCTCCACAATTACTTACCAGGTTGGCTGCAATATGATGTGAACAGAATCTGTGCTTAAAAAGTTCTTCTGACCATCTGTATTCTGGGTTAAGAGCAGCTCTAATTCCAAAGTGTTGATCTGATAGAACACATACAAAAGTATTAACTCCAATCACTTCCTTCCATAGCCACTGCAAAAAAAAACCCCATGTTGGACCAGACTCCTTCTCCACAATTGCAAATGCCAGAGGCAGCAACTGGTTCTCGGCGTCATATGCGCAAGTTATCAGAAGCCTCCCTTCATAACGCCCAGACATGAAACATGCATCTATACTGATCACTGGTCTCAGTATCGAAATGCTGTAATACATGAACCAAACGCCCAGGCTACTACAACGAAGTGTTCAACACCTTGCATAATTGCACCTGTGCTTTCTCGGATTGGACTGGTTAGAAACTTGTACTTTGAGCCGGGATTCTTATCGCATATACCTATTAGTAATTTTGGCAAGAAGCTGTATGAACCCTCCCAACTCCCGAATTGTCGTGCTATTGCAAGCTCACGACCTCTCCACAATCGGTTGTATCTCGGTTCACAATTGTTGTATTTAACACTCACACAGTTTGCGACTGATTGGATGCTCATAGCCGGGTCCTTTTTAATAGAATCCTCAATAATATCAGCAATAATGGACGCTGTAAGCATTGCATTATCTGTCCTTGTGTGATCAGTCCTGCATGTGTGAGGATGGTCTTGCTCTGTGATAACCCATGCATCCTCGTCACCCGTTGGTTGAGCTCTGAGTTTGAAACTGCACTCTTCATCCTTACAAACCACAACCATTCGAGTCTTGTCGTTTTTTTTCCTTTCAACCTCCTGATTCTTATCAACGTCGTACTCGTTTATCTTCTTATTCAGATCAGCTTTGTTTCTAAAATATAGCCCGGCTGCCATCTCACTACTGTACGTGATCCGGGCACCGAAAAATCTGATATCAGCTTCTTGAAAGCCAGATGTATCATTGAAGCACTCGAACGGGTGCGTGCTCGCCCGGCCATTGAATGGGTTGATACGAACTGATCCTTCTACACCCCCCGAAGCACCATTTTCACGTAAACCCTCCAAGTGGTTTGAATCCCATTCTCCTTCATATTCATCTGCCGTTTCCAGTGTATATTCTGGAATTTCATTTATGTTTTCAAAATCCAACCTGGCACGCTCATCTGCTAGTACTGGTAACGGTCTGGGGTGAGGTGGTGATTTTCTTAGTGGTGATTGATGTAATGGCAATGGAATTGTGTTATGGATTGGTGGTTCAGGGGTTGGCTCGAAATATGGACCAACGGGGGTGTATGGTTCGACATATGTAGTAACGGGGTTGTATGGATCCATGTCTGGTGGTGAGTGTGGTTGAAAACTTGGACCAGCTGGGGTGTATTGTTCTATGACTCGTTCTTGTCCATAGTTTGGCGCCACCGAATTTTGTCCCGAACTACTCCCACTTTCGTCTTTTTTAATTCTCTTCACGTACAGTTCCATAAAACAAAACCCCTGCTCCTTAAACTTGTTGCACAATTGACTCCAAAAAGAATCATTATCTATCGGAACTTGGATATACATTGGCCCGTTCATGGCTCGGGTTGACAGCTTTAAGTCACATCGATTCGGGTTAAAACTCACACAATCATAAATTTGAGACTTCAAGCCCGAAAAGGAGATACCCTCTTGAACAATAAAAGAATGCGATGGCGGTTTGGAGTAAAATACTCCTTCTGGACCTTGCAGAAACTTCCATTATAATGTAATGTAACAAGCAACGCCATAACCAACAAACTACATTGTGGTAAATGATAAACATCTATCAAGTAATCTATTTTTTATTCATAATCCACTGATAAATAATAATAAAAAAAATAAAACGTTTACTGTACAACGTTTACTGTACAAAAATTACTATAGAGAAATTACTGTACAATGTTTACTGTAGGCAGATTACTGTACAAAAATTACTGTAGGGATATTACTGTACATAAGTACTGTACAAAATACTACACGTACTGTAGAAAAATACTGTACGTACTGTTCAAAAATACTGCAGACCACTGTAGCTTCGCTTCTTCACGTCGTCCTCTTTCTCTCCTCTTTTCTCCTTCTCTAAAAATACAGCTACTGTACGTTTTGAGAGAAAACACGTATCTATAGCTCTAGCTGTAATAAATCCTGGAAACCGGCTATTAAATAGTCGGTCTCTATTTTTTATTAGGAACCGGCGGACTAATAGCTGGTTTCTAATAAAAAATAGAGACCGGCTATTTAATAGCCTGTTTGGGTAGTTTTGACAGAATTTTGTTTTAATGGGCAGAGTTGGCGAATTTTATGATTGTTTGGGCATGAATAAAAATGACGGAGATTTTTTTCTAGAAAATCTAAACAATATTCCGACAGAGAGAGTACCTTTTGGGATGTGGAGGGTGATGCACATGAGCCATTTGATGGTGTCGAACAACTTGCTATTGCAGATCTTTCACTTGACAAACCGAAGTTTGAGAGGATAGTGTTTGGAGATGATGTGTAGTATTTGAGATGAAGTGTGAACTTATTTTGGAGATTTAGTTTTTTGCTTGTTATGTTGGATCTTTTAATTAATTTAGTTTGTTATGAAGTATGAACTTAAGTTTAATTTTATGGACTTTGAATATTATAATTAAGATTAACTAGTGTTTAGTCTATTTGATTTGAATTTGTAATGGATGTTATGGTTGTTATGAATCTAATTTTATGTTGTTTGGTATTATGATGTTGATGTTCACTATCAAATTTATGTTTGTCAATGCAATTGTTAAAATTTATCTAGTTTTGTAGATGTATTATAAATTTGGGTGATGTGAGTGTATACATATCGCATGACAAAATTATCAATTTTTTTACTTATAATACAAGTGTTGAATTAATAATATAACTGAAATAATAAAAAATAATATATATAATAAAGGTATCATATCCTCTATTTTTGAAAATTGCCGAATCACCGTACTCGTATCGTATCCGACACGATATCCTTACCCGTATCTATATAACATAGGATTCGACTCTTTCGTAAATAAAAGTATCTCCTGAAAGGATTCATATCTTTGAAATTAGAACCCATAATTCCTTGTTGAACTTCTAGATTAGAAGTTACCGAATCACCTATTTTATTTCCTCTGGAATTTGAGACATTTACCTCTTCCAGGCTGACTCTAAGTCTCTACGTACATTGTCTTGTGTGTTCTATAGTGATTTGGTGCAGCCAAATTCTACGGATAATGGAAACGTGACAACAATTTTGGCAAGAAATTAACGGTCAAAATTCAACTTATAAGGCATCATATCATGGCTCATTAAGGAGAAAATTATCCTGCTGGTTTATCACCGTATTTTGAACGATTTTTGTAATAGCTAGTTTTTTTGTTTTGTTTTCCTTTTATTATAAATAAGCCTTTGACTCTAAGGACAGATTAGTTTTTGTTGAGTTTTATTTGTCTTAGCTTAATGCTATGTTTAGAGTGAGTGAGTCCTCTGTTCTTGAGTGAGTGAGTCCCCAAAAATTATCTGCTACTTACTACTTAATTAATAAAGCTACTTTTATTTTATTGTCCGCTATCATGATTCCCATGTTATATTTTGCATACCTACTATCTGATTTTGCAACCCTATTAATTAAATGAGCAGGGCTCAAATACCCCAATAACTTATGCCCCAATTTTCTCCCAAAATCTGAACAGCACATCTTAACTTTAAGATTCGTGCTAAAATAAGGAGATCCCAGTTCGCTCCTGACCTCTCCTTCTCCCTCCGTTTCGCTCTCTCTCTCAATCCCTTCCGATTGCCCTCCTCTCGCCCTTCCTGCCCCCTCGATACCGATGGCGCTCCCTTCTCAACTCTCCTGACCTCTCGGTTTTTCTGCCCGAATCTCGGCGCCGGTGAGCCCGAAATTCATACTATTAGAATCTTGCAAATTTCCACATACTTTTGGAATCTTACAAATTGCCGAAATTAATAACCAGGGACGCAAAGTGTTTGTGGTATGGATCGTGAACTTGTTTGACTGATACCATAATCTCTTGTAGCAGTATTGAGGTCTTTGTAGTGACTTGCTTGGTAAATAACTGATGATGATAGTTCCATTAACAATCTCAAATGGATATCATGCTTACTGGGCCTGGTTTAAAAATACTACCATGATTTTACTTCTTATTCCTTATCAGTTTTTTACATTTTTCTTCTCTGGGCAATCTCCTTTTTGTTATGAAAATTCAGAAAAGTCAAATTGGTCTTTGGGATTCTTTTGGGGTATGTTTGGATGCACAAAAATAGCTACTGTTTTTAGAATAGCATTGCTATTCGGAACAACATGCATCCAAACGACTTTTAGAACTATTCAGAATAGCTACTGTTTTTAGAATAGCACTACTATTCGCTATTCCTACAAAAACATAGAATAGCATTTATTAATTTCAATATTAATACTAATCTAATATTTAAACTAATATTATATTACATTTAATATTTAAATTAATATTATATTGTATTATATTTAATCTAATAATATATTATGTTTAATCTAATATTTTATTTAATACTAATATAATATTTAAAATTATATTATATTATATTTTAATATTTAAATTAATAATATATTATATTATATTTAATACTAATCTAATTTTTAAATTAATATTATATTACATTAATATTTAAACTAGTATTATATTATATTTAATATTTAAAATAATATTATATTACATTTAATATTTAAACTAATATTATATTATATTTAATCTAATATTTTATTAATACTAATCTGATATTTAAAATAATATTATATTACATTCAATATTTAAACTAATATTATATTACATTCAATATTTAAACTAATATTATATTACATTAATCTAATATTTTATTTAATACTAATCTAATATTTAAAATAATATTATATTACATTTAATATAATATTTTATTTAATACTAATCTAATTTTTAAAATAATATTATATTACATTTAATATTTAAAATAATATTATATTATATTTAATATTTAAGCTAATATTATATTATATTTAATACAATATTTTATTTAATACTAATCTAATATTTAAAATAATATTATATTATATTTAATATTTGAATTAATATTATATTGTATTATATTAAATCTTACACATAAATTATTAAACAGTAGCTATTCTCTCCAAATCCTATTCCAAATATGCAATCCAAACAACTTTTTCACTGTTTTGAATAGCACTGTTATTAAACAGTAGCTATTTTTATTTACTATTCTAAACAGTAGCTATTCTAGCTATTCTAAAATGCATCCAAACGTACCCTTGTAGTATTGAGAAATAAAAAGCTGGTCCTCTTTGGCAACATGGCAAGCTAGAGTTTTATCACAGGAACAAAGACCTTCTCCATGCCCACCGCCTCCTCTACGACCGGTTGCAAAGTAGTGCGAAGTCCCTGACGAGAGGAGAGAGAGACCGCTGATGTTTCGAAAGGAGGAGAGAGAGCCCGCTGATGTTTCGAAAGGAGAAGAGAGACGCGATTAGTCATTTTTATGAACTGGAGAGCGACAATTAAAATAGAGAACTGGAGAGACCCGTCGGATGAAGCGTGCCTCTTATTTGGAAATGAAAAGTCTCAGACAAATACAATCTAAACCTCTAATCTGAAATTAGATGTGCGGCTCAGATTTTGGGAGAAAATTGAAGCATAAGTTATTGGGGCACTTGAGTCCTCCTCTAATTAAATAGTATAAAAATAAAAATAAAAATAAAAATAAGAATAAGAATAATTATATTATTTTTCAGTCTCCCGTCTCTTAAAAATTTCCAAACCCATTGAACTCTCTCTTAGTTCCGATCTCCTCTCCATTCTTCTTCTGTTAAATTCCGATCCTCGTATAGTCGTAGATCATAGAACTAACCTAATCGCTCACGACCTGATTCCTCCATGTTACATTTGTTTTCGGGATTCGAAACCATTAAAATTCTAATTTTTATCTCAATCAGTTGACCTCCATATACTGTCTAAAATTAATCAAACAAAACGTCTAAACTCCTTCCCTTTCTTATTATTTTATCTTTGTTTTTTTTTAACAAACTATAATTTTTTATGCTTTTAAAATAGATAAAATAGGTATTTTATAAATTTAAAATGAGTTTAAATATAAAAGACAATCAAATAAATTAATTTGTGAGTTTTGAAAGTTTAGAGGGAGAAACTATAATTTTGAACTTTAGAGGAGAAATATGTAAGTTTGTAGTCTTTGAGAGTATATATGAAATCTTCAAATTAATGATTTCAATGTTTGACTTTCCGAATTTGCACGAATATGATGTGAAATGACATCGTCGAATCGACATTTTAATTCAGTACATGATTCGATTCCTTCCAAAATAAATGAGAATATGAAGGATTTTTTGTGGCAGTTCACTTGGAGTGGAATAGTATAGGAAAAAAATCGAATTAATTATTTAGTTTTTTTTATAACATTAAAATACTATCGCATCATTTGTTTATATAATTTTAATTATTTTTTATAAGATAATGGTTCAAATGTCTATTTTTTATAACTTATTCATGTTTCATATTTTCTATTTATATTTTTAAAATTTAAACAATTAATCTGAGTCATTTAACATAAACTCTACGGTAAAGTTTACTTGAAAACTAAATTTTATTTTTTTTAAACCTTTTTATTATTATTTTAAATAAATAGGAAATTATTTTTAAGATAATCGTTTGTTTGAATTTTATAAACAGAGGTAAATATGTGTCAGTACCTCCATTTTATCTAAATAAAAAATTCTAACAATTAAAAAAAAAAACTCAAATGACAAGCCATGTGCCTGAGAAAACAGAGATAATGCAGTTAGCTAAAAAAAATTATTATTATTTATTTAAAAATTGAGAGTTCATTTTTTTTTTTTTTCAAAACTTGTGCAAAGGTTTTAAAAAAAAGACGAGCCGTATGTCCATAGGCCATATCCTATACGGGATTAACCTAAAACGGGGGGGAAAAAATTACAAGAGCTATCCGAAAATGCGAATTAAATGTAAGTTGGGAATTTAGCGGCCACACTTATCATTCTCTCTCACTTTTCTTTACACGCGCAGCCAATCCCAATTTCACCTAACACACGCCAAAACAAAACAGACCCCAGGTTCAACCCGAACGAAACCAGAGCGCCATGGAGTTCACGGCCTCACAGCTGAAGGCGTACGACGGATCCGACGAGAGCAAGCCGATCTACCTCTCCATCAAAGGCACCGTCTACGACGTCTCCACCGGGAAGTCCTTCTACGGCCCCGGCGGAGCGTACGCCGTCTTCTCTGGCCGCGAGTGCGCACGTGCCCTCGCAAAGATGACGAAGGATGAAGCCCATTGCACAGACGATCTCAACGACTTGACTGAGAAAGAGGCGACTACGCTCGCTGACTGGGAGACGAAGTTCCAGGCCAAGTACCCCGTCGTTGGCCGCCTCGTCTGAACTGATAGTAAGTTCAAAAGGAATAATGAAAGCTTGGTGTGTTTGCCTGTTTGGTGTGATCAATAAATGTTTCTGTATGTATGTACTGAGGGTGGATCTGTATGATTTGCTGATAACATGTTTATTAATTAGGAAATGATCTACTGCTACTAGCGGTGGCATAATTTGAATAGTCCGTTTGTCTTTTTAATTCGTCTGTTAGTATCGATTTTACTGCTTCATTTGGTGAAGTACTCTGATTTCAATTATACCTGCGCAATGAGGGATTTGATTCCAGAGTAGAGAAGGAGGCGGGATGGGTAAATTAATTTTTTTTCTTGCTTGATCTGAACTTGAATGTAAGTAACCTAATATGAAAAGGACTAGATTAATATATTATCTAATTTTCTTAAACAGACATTGTCACATTCCTGCATATTTATTTTTTAATATAACTTTTTTCCAAATTAGGCACAAACAAATATAACCTTTTTTTTTTCTCAAAAAAAAAAAACAAACAAATATAACCTTTTTTTTTCTCAAAAAAAAGTTGTCGCATTCCTGCATATTTATTGTTGCCTAATTTGAAAATTACCATTTCTGTCATTAAGAACTAGATTAAATTCCAATATTCCCTGTTTACTACATCCCGGTTGAATTCTCAATTCCAGCCCAAAATCTAAGGCTCTGATCATAATAGAAGTAGAACAAATGTTCAATTCATTTCAATAGAATAAAGAAAAGAAATGATTTAGAATTAAATTTTGATAATTGGAATGGTTTATTCTAAATGAAGAATTGATTTCATAGGCATATTAAAAAATACTTACTCATCACTGTATTTACTGGTATGCCATTGAAACCTAGAAATCACTAAGTTAGTAGCCATCACTTCAATGCAGGAGATGCGGTCTTAAGACTCTTAAACCCCAATCTCTACAATTGTAATTTTTTTTTTTTGAGGAAAAGCCCTTAAGCGTTACATTAATTCATAAAGTCAACTATTACATGGTGGGACTGAAAAATAAACTTACAATTCCTTCTATTTCGTAAACCAAAACAGAGAGACACTAGCCTATTGTAACTTTTACAAAACAGTCCTCTAAAAATACTGAAAATACAAAACTAACTAAAAATTATGAAAATTTACCAGTACTCATTGGGATTCAAGTATTTCCTATTGAGATTGTGCTCCATTTTCAGATGCCCAATACCATACTGTAACTAAAACTGATCTAACTTGCAGCTATATGCTCTTCTGTTATCTATTCAAATTGAATTTAAATCGGTTGAAATCCTAAAATCCCTGAAATTTCTGAAATTCACGATCTCAGCCGTTCAACTTTTTCTCTGCACACATCTCGGAACAGCTGATTTTTTGCGCACGCATCTCAAAACAGTCTGATGGCTGGATTTGAATTGCAGGAATTTCAGGAACACTGTTCATTGGTCTTGAATTTCAGCAGATTCAGATCCATTCAAATTGCATACTAAATTGTAGTTGCTGCACTAAAAAACAAAAAGAAAAAAAAAACACGAGAAAGAAAAGTCCTTTTCATCCATTTGAGTCTCTCCAGATAAAATGTTACATATCTAACCCTGACTTGAGAGTGAAACTTAAAGTGGCTGTTTCACCTAGAAGACCCTTAAAAAACTGTCTCGTTTTTCTTGCCCAGTTTGCTAGATGGTGAGGCTCCTGCACCATTTCCCTTGTTGCCTTTGTTATTGTTGTATAATCCTTGCACGCCTGGAATTGTCTGCCACATTCTGCTACAATGCTCGCTGTTTTTTAAGATCTAATTTTTAGGTGCCACCTGCCACAATGCCTACAATTGTAATCCCACGAGCGAGGCAGCCGCTTGATACTTTTGTGCCACCTGCCCCGTCTTATATGCAGATCTAAAATCTCGTTCGTTTGATCTGATGTCATTTGGCCAGTCTTCTTTGCGTTTGGCATGTGCTGTCCTTTAATATAAGCGAATCTCCTGAAATCTCTCTTTACCTGAACCTACGTTTTGCCCAATTTGCTTACTTGCCCCAATAAAGTATCTTATATTCCCGTTTGACCGGTCCATGTTTGTCTCCATGTTTGTCTCTTTACTTACATTGATCTAGTCAGATGCTAGATCCCATCGTAGACAGTAGACAATTTTTGCACATGTACATTGATACAAATCTGGGTTGACTCTAATGTTACCTGTAGCATATTCTCTCTCTCCTGATCTGAAGTATTTCGCGACTGTCATGGAAGATATACCGATTCTTAAATAGATTGTTACTTACTTATCGAATGGGGGAAGAAAGAGAGGAAGAGACAGTCGCCTTGGCAGGCTCGGTGCCGGTGGGAAGCGAGGAGCCCCTGGATGCGGTCTACGGTGAGCCAAAATGGTCTCCTCTCGACTGGTTTAGGATGCTCTCGAAGGAGCTGCATTGGAGCTTCGTTTACGGGGTGGTCATGATGTATGGCATCAGCCAAGGCCTAGGCGGGAGCATATGGCGGGTCGGGTCGGACTATTACTGGAAAGATGTGCAACAGGTCCAGCCAAGTGCTGCTCAGGTTTATCAGGGGATAACCTGGATTCCATGGATGATTAAGCCGATTTGGGGTCTCTTAACTGATGTCGTACCAGTAGCTGGATACAGGAGGCGACCGTACTTCATCCTATCAGGCATGGCATGTTAATTTCTTGCATTATTGTTTTATCCGGAAATTGTGATAGGAATTATCCAATAGAAAAAGAAGGTCATAGGCTCTTTCCAATTTGGGACCAACCAAAACTATGTGTTTTTAAATTTTTTAGTTTGATTTATGTTCCATTACGGTTTATCACTGAAATTGGTCTTCAGTTGAGAAGACTCAGACTCTATGAATCTATGATCCATATTTGGAAATTTTGTACTATTTCTTCAGATAGATACAAAATCATTATTTTTAACCCACACAAAAATAACCTTTTTGGGATGGCCCAGAAACATGATTTTGTACCTATTTAAAAAAATAGTAAATAAATTAAAAAAAAATATGAAATTTGGTCTCTAAGCACATTTTAATATCGAGATCATGTTGAACATTTCGAATCGACTAGTTGAATTTTGAGAACAGAGATAAAGATGTGGGTCATGATTGAAGCACAAAACCAATGGGGCATTTAACTAGGGGTGTAAACGGATCGGATATTATCTGATTTTGTCCAGATCCGAATCCAGAAAATTAATTAAATTATCCGATCCGTGTCCGTATCCGAAACTATCCATATCCGAAAAATTATAAAGGATAAAGATACAGTAAGATTTTTAACTATCCGTATCCGACCATTTACATCCCTAAACCACAACAAATGTACTCTATTTTCTTAAATTGATTTCTTAAATTGCATATACATACTAATGATTTATTAAACTGCATATACATATATATATTCTAATGAACAATATAACACTATGATTATATGGCATGATTAGTAACTATTTTTTTTATAATATAATATATGTTTTTTAACCAACAAGCTTATTATGAAAATATTAGATCTAATTTATGAATAAAAA
Source organism: Carex arenaria (assembly GCA_964058825.1). NCBI lineage: Eukaryota > Viridiplantae > Streptophyta > Magnoliopsida > Poales > Cyperaceae > Carex > Carex arenaria. The sequence goes on along the minus strand of CAXKVW010001285.1, from coordinate 17,919 downwards.
AATATATTTAGATGTTATTCTTTACCAGAATGTACATTAGTAATTTATTTTTAATTATCCGAATTATATTCATATCCGCCTGATATCTGATCCGTATCCATATCCAAGACTATCCGTATTCGTATCTGTATCTGAAAAAAGAGGAGGGTTCCAATGCACCCAAAATTTCATGCTCCCATTTGCACCCATTTTTTTATCTCTTTTATCTTCATTTTCAAAGTCCGAATAGTCGATCCAAACCGTTCAACACGATCATCATAATAAAATATACTTGGAGACCAAATTTTATACTTTTTAGAATTTTTTTACTATTTTTTAAGATATGTACAAAATCACTTTATCGGATGGTCTAGAATCTCTTTAAAACAATGATTTTGTACATATCTTAAAAAATAGTAAAAAAATTCCAAAAAATATAAAATTTGATCTCCAAGCATATTTTATTATGATGATCATTTTGAACGGTTCGGATCGACTATTCGGACTTTAAAAATGAAGATAAAGGTGATAAAAAAATAGGTGCAAATGGAAGCATGAAATTTTGGGTGCATTGGAACCCTCCTCCTGAAAAAATATAACGAATATGGATACGGTTTGACCACTATCCGATCTGTATCCGATTGTTTACACCCCTACATTTAACCCTACTCTGTTATATTGTGTGGTTTTGATATATTTGGTCATAGGCTAATAGCAATTGCTGGTGAGTATAAAGCACTCAAAGTTACAATGGCAGCATGACACCTGTATGGGAATGGGCCTTGGAGTCTAGGGGTGTAAACAAAGCGAATTGGGAGCAGATAATGCTAATATTAAATTCGAGACTGTCTTTCTATGAGTGGATACGAATACGGATAGTAAATGGATGTCAAAATTTTAAACTAAATTCGCCAGATACTGAGCAGATAATCCACGAATACGGATATGTAACGAATAATGGTCGGATAATTGAGTCGTACGAATTTTAAGATACAAATATTAATTAATAAAAAAATTGGGGTAAATAGGTTGATGTCCGGATCCCTTAGTCTGTGTATACAAAAAAAGGTTGGGGTAAATATTAATAAGATACAGATACTAATAACATTGGTATACAAATATTTGATGTAATTTGTAATAAAAAAATGGTTGATATCCGGATCCCTTAGTTCCACAGGGTATGGGATGAGTAGTTTAGAGATTTTTATATACCCCCGCCTTAGATTCTTGAAGTAGGGTAGACAACGGAGAGCTGAGAGAGAGAAGAGATGGGACTCCGAAATGGGTTTTGGATAGAAAATGGGTTCTGGATAGAACCAAATATCCGCTCCGTGTATGCATCATCAAAGTTATCCGTTTCCAAATTTAGATCTTTTCTTCTTATATAATAATATCTGAATTCGGATCCGTGAAATTATCTGCTCCATTTATCTGTATTCGGATCATAAGAGGATTCAAACGGATAATACAGGATCCATTTCAGGCTAGTGCATCTGTCATTCTACTCCCAAAGTTAAGAATAGAATTTTCTTTCAAATCCTCAACTGTTGTACCTTTTTTTAATTCAGCTGCTAAACCCTTGAAAAATACAAAAATCAACCAAAGTGCCCACAGATAATGAGAAGGATTCATTGATAGGACACTGAACCTTATTTTTACATAATGAAAAATGACAATGGTCTTTGGTTTATTCGAGTTTGCCATTTAATTCATCTTTATATAGTGGTTTATATTTATATTTAATATTTGGTACAAAAATTCAGGTTTTCTAGGAGTAGTCTCCATGCTGACTCTCTCTCTTCATAACAAGCTCCATGTGGCATTTGCTTTGCTGGCCATGATTTGCAGCACAGCCGGTGTGGCGATAGGAGATGTGACAATAGACGCCCTTGGGGCCCAGAACAGCATAATTCACCCCACTCTGGCTCCTGACGTGCAAAGCCTGATGGGTTTGAGTTCGTCAATCGGCAGCCTTATTGGGTTTTCTATTAGTGGTCTTCTTGTGCATGCCATTGGATCTCAGGTGATCTCTCAGATTAATCCAAAAGGTTAAATATGATAAATGTGGAAAACCAAATGGTGATGTGTGTGCAGACTGTGCAGTATTAAAGCTACACTGGTAAGATGTCAACATAGTTATGGTAAATCCTGGTTCTTCCCTTTGATTTTAATCTTCGAGGTAGTTAATGCTGCTGGTACCAAACAAGCCAGATCCTCTTTTCTGGTTTTATTTCAATCTGAATCATCAACTTATTAGCTCTATATCAAACTTATTTTTATTTTTGTGTGTTTAGGGAGTGCTTGGTCTACTAAGCATCCCAGCAATTCTGGTTCTCTCAGTTGGATTGCTACTCAAGGAGGCTGTCTCTCCTAGCTATTCTCTCAAACAGGTACAATTATTTGGTAATATATTTGGTTGTCTGGCCTCAAAATAAATCAATTTATGCCTTTGGAATTAGTCTAATAGTGCTCTATGGATGATTTGTTTATCAGGTATTTGACAAGTTCCGAGAAGCCACTAACACTATGTGGGAGACATTTAAATTGCCACAGGTGTGGAGGCCGTGCTTTTACATCTACCTGTCTATTGCACTCAGCCTAAATGTTCACGAAGGGATGTTCTATTGGTACACTGACACATCCAAAGGTCTTTCCTTTTCTGAGGTAATTTTTTATTTATAGTTATCTGTTATTCTTTGATTCGGTCTTTTTCTCTGATTTAATTATGAGTATGACAGGTGAACTATGAGTACACTTAAGGTTCTAGTATAAAAATAAATCCTCGTAAAATTTGGCAATCATTGAAGTCTTTTGTATAATTAGCTTTACTAGCTGATCAGTCTTACCTACTATTTCTACTTTTCTCTTAAAGGGGTCTGTTGGGTTAATATTTGCTATCGGCTCAGTTGGTTCTCTACTTGGAGTAGTACTCTATCAACACATCCTCAAAGATTACCCATTTCGCAGTCTTCTTTTCTGGAGCCAATTGCTTTTGAGCCTGTCAGGCATGCTAGACCTGATCTTGGTTCTCCGGCTAAACCTCAAACTTGGCATGCCTAATTATTTTTTTGCGGTAATCGATGAAGGTGTCTCTCAAATGGTGAATCGTCTCAAGTTCATGCCAATGCTGGTTCTCGGTTGCAAGCTGTGCCCTTCTGGCATAGAAGGCACATTTTTCGCTTTGGTCATGTCTATTGAGAACGTAGGCTCGCTGACATCATCCTGGGGTGGTGGTCTATTGTTACATGTGCTTAGAGTTACAAGAACCGAGTTCAGTAATCTTTGGGCAGCTGTTTTGATACGCAACCTGATGAGGCTATTGCCTCTATTATTTTTGTTTTTGGTCCCTAATAGTGACCATAATTCTACGATTCTTCCTGTTGAGATGCTCGAGCAGAATAATATTTTGGAAACGGATAGGATACCCCTACAAGAAATGGGGTTGTGTTAAAGATATTCCGAGATAGTAAATGTTCTACCACAATTTGACACATTAGTTTCGTTTGTGTGAAATGTCGGACTCAAAATGGACGGAGGAGAAAAGAGTCTCTCCCCTGGAACTGTGCAAAACTAAGGACTGAGCTCAGAAAATGAATGAGAGATGCAGTCAAAAATCTAATTCCTGACATTGTTTGGAATTTGAGAAAGCTGGAAAAGGGAACCAATTCGTTTTTGTTATTCAGGCCTTTTCCAACTTTGTCAGCTGGAACAGAGACACTATTTTCTTATCAATTCTTTTATTATGCTGCATTCAAACAAGTTCTTGATGATCCAAAGTTCCAAACACATTTATTTACGGTGAAAATTAAATAGCGATAGAATAATGTTATTCTACACTAAGTGTTTTTTTTTTAATCTTATTGATTAAAATTTTGAAAAAGCACATACGCAATTTGCTTCAAATATATTCTAACATTTTGTACGCGAAACTTGTTATGTAATTTTGTTTCTACACCAAAAATTCATACTCTTCTAAAACTTCAAAATTACATATTTTATCTTCTATTGAAATTATATATTTTTCCTTCTAAACTTTCAAAACTCACAATTTATCCATTTTATTGTCTTTTATATTAAAGCTCATTTTAAATTTATAAAATACTCATTTTATCTTTTATTAAAAACATAAAAAATTTGTAGCTTGTTTAAGAAAAATGTTGCTCTTATTAGATACCTAATGTACTCTTTATCCTTTATAAAATACCCATTTTGTCCTTCAAAATAGGACAAAATGGGATACCCATTATACCTTTACTCTTTATCAAATACTCATTTTGTCCTTCAAAACCGATCAAATATAAAACCGACATATTTTTAAAAAAACTACAATTTTTGTATACTTATTAAAAGGGTAAAATGAGTATTTTATAAATTTAAATTAATTTTAATATTAAATACAATAAGATGGATAAAATTTGTGAGTTTTAGAAGTTTAGAGGGAAAAATACGTAATTTAGAAGTTTAGAGAGAGAATACGTAATTTTGAAGTTTTTGAGTATGCATTTACAGTGTTAATCTGAATAACAAACCTGCTGAAGCAATACCCTCTCAATCACGTACGTACCAAGAGAAGAGAATGAACAGGTCCACCACCTCGCTAATCTGGCACGACTGCAACAGTTCGCTTTTACTGGATACACTTATCCTCTCTTCTCTTCTTAACAGCTATTTGTTTGGTGCAAACCTTGTTGTAGTTGCATAGCCTCTGTTTTATCTTTACTTTACCAGTTCAATTCTTTTGTAACAACAAGGCCTACGCTACTCAGCCTTGTACTGAACTCTTTTATTGAAATATCAGTTCCTAAGGGCTTTCAACCAAAAAAAAAAAAGCAAAAGCAAATACGCATTAGAATAATGTTATCCTGCACTAAATGTTTTTTTTTTATCTTATTGGTTAAAAATATGAATAAGCATACACACAATTTGTTTCAAATATATTCTAACATTTTGTCCGCGAAACTTGTAATGTACTTTTGTTTCTACACCAAAAATTCAAAAGCCACGTAGATGATATTATTAAGGTCCTGTTCGGATCTAACAAAGAATTTTCATGGAATTGGGCCTGAATTATTATCTCATTTGAGCATTCAACAGTATTTTTTTCATAATATTTCTATGGATACAACTCATTCATTCCTAATTCAATGCAATTTGGTGGGTTCAAAACTCCGAACTCAAACTTCATTTTTTTCAAAAAAAATCTTCTCTTTCTTTTTCCTAATGGGATCCACACTCGATCCCACACTCTCTCTCAACCCCTACATGGTTCAAACCCATTTCTCTTTCCCTTATATATAAGGAACGGGAATTTATTTAATTTCAATTGTGGGACTAATTAATTGATCTGGATCCGGCCTTTTTTTAATGTTTGTTTGTTTTTAATTTTTTTTTTTTTTGTAAATTTTTTAATTGTTGTGTTTTCTTATTATTTTTAATTACATATTTTAAATATTTGTTTGTTTTCATATTTTTTAATTTAAATTTTAAATGTTTGTTTGTTTATAATTTTTTTTATGTTTTAATTATTGTTATCTTATTTTTTTATAAATATTTTTCTTATTTTATTTGTACCCATTTTAGTAGGAATTTTTATTAGAAATGTTTCATCTATTTAGTAGTAATTTTATGAGAATTGATTATCAATTTAATTTAATTAATAATTATTTTATTGATATTGAGTATTTTACAAAGAAAATATGATATCCCGCAACTATTTTCACGCTACAATTGAACACTCATTCAATACATTCTTATAATTATTCATGTGCATGTTTATGAGTATGAGTTTCGGTAATCAAAAGATAACATTCTAATTAGATTAGTTAATAAAAGTTTAAACACTCGATTTTGCAACAACTTTCTAATCATATTGGTTAATAAAAGTTTAAAGATAATATCTTCATTTTGCAACGCCTTTCTAATCTAGTGTTCATGACAAAATATATTATAATCTCATATAGGTAGGTTATGATATGTTCTGTGATTTTTTTTCATAACCATAAAAAAAATTAATATAAATAACCAGCTCCCCAATTTAATTTCAATCTTACTTGTCCTCAAATTATTTTTTTAAGATCTTAATATTTTCATCTAAAAATGAGAAATGAAAAATGTTCAATTTTATAACAAACAAAAATGTTCAATCTTACACCGTGTATAGAACCCAACCCAAGTACCGAGAAAATATACTCTTCACAAATTTCTTTTACTTTTTAAGTCATTTTGTGTCATCTTTCATAAATCATGAAAAATAATAAAAAATTGGTATTCTACAAGTTTATTATATAACCAATTTACCGAGCTACTCAGATCGAAAAATAGAAATGAAAATCTTAATCGGAAACTTCAACACAAGTTTTGAAGCTCTTCCCTTTGTTTTTTGGCAATTCTGAATTTTGCAACTCGGCATTGCCGACACTAACGCATGCGTATTTTCACCAGCTTTCCGAAAAGTCATCATTTGCTGAAATCGGACACTCGAGCGCTGTTTTATGGCCGTTTGAAGTTTCGTCATCGTTTTATGTTTTCTCAGTGAATATATCGTCTCTCTTGCTTTATTCATAGTCCTAACCTAGACTGTTTACGAGAGATGCTTTAGATAAATACATGTACAACATGCATGTGCTTTAGAAATGAGAAAAAAATATTGTAAAATAAGTAAAATTTGATCTACATGTATATTAACCAATCTGATTATAATATTATCTTTCAAGATCAGATGATTTCCAGTGTAATAAAAAATATATATTTGTTTATTAGAAACCGTCTATTTAATAGCTGTTTTCTATTAAAAAATAGGGACTGGCTATTAAGTAGCTAGTTTCTAATAAAAATTAGAACATGTTATTTAACCACCGGTTTCTAATAAAAATTAGGAACCGGCTATTAAATAGCTGATTTGGATAGGTTTAAAATTTCTCAAATTTGGTGAACATAAGTTGGCAATTATTATTTAATGATGGATATAAATAAAAATGACGGGTTTTTTCCCCACGAATTTAGCCTATGCGAAAAAGAGTTGAAAAGAAATACATGAACTTTTTGAAAAGAAATCCAGCCATCTGAAGAATTCACAAATGTTATACAATTAGTGAAACCGAACCATTCATTTTAACTTGGCACCAATCTCAAAGCCCAATAATACTGCCCTCATTTTCCAATCTCAAATCGGTTGAAATTTAATCTCAAATCGTAAAATGAGGTCCATCCTATGTAGTAATATGGATCCGCATCTGCTGTGATCCAAAACTGTGAACAATGTTCCTACAATCCCTGCTTTTCCGAATCCAACTGTTGAATTATTTTGAGATTCGTGCACGGAAAATAGGCTGTTTCGAGATATGTGCACAGGAAAAAATGGACGGCTGGATTTAAAAAAGCAGAAATTGTAGGAACACTGTTTATTAATTTTGAGTCCCAGCAGATGTGAATCCGTAGTAATAGAGATAATACAAATCCATCCGAACATAATCTTGGAACGAGAATCCGGATTCCACTTTTTTCATTGGAAAAGGGGCGTCCGAACAGGCTCCTAAAGCGTTTAAATATAATCGAACCGACTGAGCTGTAGACTCGTAGACTCTGTATGCAGGGGGATAAAATAGTCTCGGTCGAGTCAAGAATAACTTCTGAAACTTATCTTAAAAAAAATTCAAAAATTATATTTGATTAATGAAATATAGGTAGGGGTGTAAACAGATACGGATAATCGGCTCCGAATCCACTTATTATCCGTATCCGGATTAAACGGATACGGATACTTGCGGATACTGATACATGAGATAGGTACTCACGCTTGAATTTTTTTTATAAACCATAAATAGAAAAATCAAATATAGGGTTCTAGCACTACTAGAATTCCCGGCATTTCCGAGCGGAGCTCATGTTTTTTCCAACGGGAGTAAAGGCTCTTGGAAATAAAATCACCTTTTGTGACACAGCTAACTAATTCCAACGGCAGGCCCACGGAACTAGTAGCGCATGGAAATTCCTCTTGTCAGAGCATGGAAATATTTCATATCGCCCTTGGAAATACTTTGGCATGACCCATGACCCGCCAAACAGAGAAAATAATGTATTTTATTGATAGTTCACGGAAAAAACTAGGCCCATGCCCTTGGAAATAAGTTTAAAGTAGGGAGACTTATTATTTCCGTGAGGTACCCTTGGAAATGTTTTATGCAATCTGTTTATATTATTTTAAGGTGATGGTTCATGGAAATACCGGAGCAGTATACCCTTAGAAATGTTTTATTGATTCAGTCACAACATATTTTATAGTTGTACTTACTATTTCTGTGAGTTTACCGTTGGAAAAGTTTTGTTCCTGGAGATATAAATGTTTCTGTTTATTTGAGATCTCCCTTTGAATGTTGAACAAAAATAAATCAAAGCAGCAAGCTGTATTTCATTGAGATATTTAAAATGAAACATTTAATTGAAAACATAAATTTTGATCTTAAGACTAAGCTAATGTTTTTAATTAGATACAAAACATTTTGACAAATAAAAGCAACAATACATAAGATATCCACTTGAATGAGTCTTGTGAGCCCCTGTTACAAACCCGACAAAAGAGGAAAAGGTTAGAAAAGGCATTTGTGTCAATGCTTTAATGGATATGAAAATGTCAAGTAAATTGAAATGCAAAATAGTCACTCATAGGTGTATTCCTTTACCAATTAATACTCTTCATCGGAATCATCCAAGTCTTCATCGGAATCATCCATGTGATGCTCTTCCTCATCCTCCTCTATGATATTTTCGTCCCTTGCCAAACTCGGGTGTTCATTAAATGTTATTGGCCGAATGATTGTCGTATCGTCCACTAACTCAAACTCATCTTCTTGTTGGACCACACCATCCCAATCAAAGTCTTGTCCAATTGTTGGCTCAATTGGATTATCCAGTATTTCCTCTTGGTAAAATTCGAGGTTTGCATCATCGCCGTTGGCACGATATCTCGACTTCGAGCTTGTTTTCATTGCCACCCACCATTGCCGTCTTTCGGCCTTTTGTGATGCATAAGGTAGGTAGTACACTTGGGTTGCTTGAGCCGCCAATACAAAAGGCTCGTAATTTGCCAAGCGAGAAGTATGCTTAACCTCAACAATTCCATGCTTGCGGTCCACTTTTACACCATTTACTATGTCAAACCAATCACATCTAAAGAGAACTACCCTATGGGCATCATATTCTAGCTCAATGACCTCTTGCAAAACTCCATAGTAGTCGATTTGTATGTCATTTGCATCCCACTCTCCTTTGATGCAAACACCGCTACTATTAGTTGCCTTATTTCTCCCGATGATTCTATGTGAAATCGAAACCCGTTGACTTCGTACCCATCATAGAAGGAAACTTGTTTTCTAGGCTTCACCCCTGCCATTCGCATGTAGTAATCGCCTTCATCACGAGAATTTATTACCTTTTTGCGAAACCAAGTTGTGAAACCATCCTGACGAACTTGTGGCAAATCTTGTGGGCTTGTGGCCACCCCAGAGTTGAGCATGCATGTATCAAACTCTCTGCATATTAGAATGTGTCAAAACATGAGTTTCTGATAGGTTTTAGAATATATAATTTTCAAAATATCAGAATGATGTTTATAAGATCGTACCCCATGTACTTCTCACAGATCTCCGGACAGTTGAGAATGAAGTGCAGTCAACCTTCTCTCGCACTGAAGTACAATCGCTCTTGGCTGACAGTGATGCCTAAGCACTCAACATCTTCGGTTACGGTTTCTGGGGTGACAAACAATGAAGTGCAGTCAACCTTCTCTTGCACCGAAGTACAATCGCTCTTGGTTGACAGTGATCGCCGTCAAGCTGAGGACAGGGCTGAGATGAGAAGAGAACTAGCATCTTATCAAATGTACATCAACCAATTTATCTCGATGGTTGGAGCACAGGGGTTCAATCCACAGGTAATTACGACAAATTTTATTGCTGAATTTAGTATTTAAAATTTGTTTGATGTGATGACCGATTCTAATATCTCCCGGTGATTATATGTTGATTGCTAATACATATAATTATCATAAATTCATTTTGAGATGAACAAATATATCTTTGGTATGGTTGTATATTGTCATACTAAAATTATATCTTTCGTATTGTTTAACTTAGGGTCAAGGAAACAGTTTGGGAACTCATCAAGGTTTTATTGGGACTTTATCTAATTTTCAGGTCCAACTACTAACTCATTAAAATCAATTAATTGTTACAAATCAGATCTGATTTTATCATATTCTAATTATAATTGCATATCCAATGCCTTAGGGTCACTGTCTCTTTCCTCCACCAACTCAGGATGTAGCTTCACATATGCCTATGGCTAGCTCCCAGGTAATTAAGTAGTTCTACATAATTCCCTTTATATTTGCATATTAGAGTGATTCCAATGCTTATATTGCAAAATTCTGAATTTTAAGGGTGGATATGCAAAATTCACAACATAGCAATCACAGAATGTTATTTTTCCATGTGACAGGGTAATGCTTCTCCTATACAACCAAACCATGGATTCCAAGCACTCTTAAGTCAAGCTAATGCTGGATTATATGACGTACCAACAAATGAAGCTGCAATGGACCAATGGTGCGAGCAACCTCCCTACAATGGGGGCCATCCCTTATAGTGTAGAAAATTCCACATTTTAGGGCTCACTATATGATCTTACAAGTTCTAACAATTATTCAAAGTTTTTGGGGTAAACTATCTTGTACATTTTGGCTAACTACTGGTGGGTATAATTTTGTATATTTAAAAGTGCAACACGGTATATTTTGGTTAACTTCCGTAGGTCCTATATTGGAGTTAGAAGTGCAAGGTTCAAGTTAATTATTGTTCTGATTTTGTAATGTGTTTAACACATAAATTATGTTTATGAAGACTATGTTACTCCACTGCTTATTAAATGCTTTGCATATGTGTTTTTGTGTATGTGTTTTTTAAATCTGTTTCAATTAAAAATGGTGGGGAATGTAAGACAGTACCTGGTTGGTACAGGGTGGATTGTACCGGATTGGTACAGGGAGGATTGTAGACGAGAGCATAAACGTACAATGTTATTCTAGTTATTTCCAACGACAAGTCCATGGAAAAACGATAACAATTTAGGCTTGGAAAAAATCAGAGGGGTCCCACATATGCTGCCCTTGGAAATACTACGGTGGGTCCTACAAATCCTGCTCTTGGAAATACTACGGTGGGTCCCACATTATTCCCTTGGAAATAACTATTTGGGACCCACATATGCTGTCCTCGGAAATAATACGGTGGGTCCCACATATTGCTACCCTTGGAAATACTCTGTGGGGTCCATGTTTGCTTGCCTTGGAATAACTAAGGTGGGACCCACGGACTCTGCCCTTGGAAATAATAAGCCCAAGGCCCTGATGTGGAAGTATTTCCGAGCGTACTTTTTCCAAGGGTGGGCCCTTGGAAAAAGCCTCAAAATGCTTTTTCCGACGGCGCCCTCGGAAATACATGACTATTTCCAACGAGGCTTTTAGCGACAGTGTATTTCCAACGGTGGGGCTCGGAAATAGCGATTTCAGGGCTTTTTCCAAGGGTGAGCCCACGGAACAAGCCATTTCTTGCCCTTAGAGATATCTCCTTTTTTAGTAGTGTAGCATGAGTGCTTTGATATTTACAAAAACTATAAAAAACGAGTTGGCAACTCGTTCTTGATTTTTTCAATTTTTTTAGTGAGGAACGAGTTGCCAATTCGTTCTCCAATATTATATAATTTTTTTTGAGAGTTTGATTATAAATTATAAAATGTGAAAAACTAAAATATAAAATGTGAAACACACAATTAATGCAAAATTACTATGAATTGTTTTCAGGTAAAATGTTCTCGGCTTAATCAAATAATTAATATTAAATAACTAGAAATATGTATTTTTTTTGTATAGAAATATCAAGTTAGTAAAAAAAATTATAGTAATTTTGCATTAATTGTGTGTTTCACATTTTATAATTTAAAAGCAAACACTAAAAAAAATTATATAATATTGGAGAACGAATTAGCAACTAGTTCTCCACTAAAAAATAATTTTTTCGGTAAAAAAATTGAAAAAAATAAAAAACGAGTTGCTAATTCATTTTCTAAAAAAAAAATTTAGAAAGAATTGACAACTCATTCTTTATGATTTTGTAAATATCAAAACACTCATGCTAAAATTTTATATTTAATTTTTCTATTTATGATTTATAAAAAAAATTCCTCACGCTTCCCGCCCGGCCATCACCCCAATGCAGCAGATGCGGACTCGCAGACTATTCAGTCTCAAACGGTCAAACCCAATTGTAAATTTGTAATCCCACGAGCCTTGGAGCGAGACAGGGGCTCGATGCTTTTTGTGCCACCTGCCACTTTTATATGCAGATCTAAAATCTCAGGAACCGACTCCGCTGCTTGCCTAATATGCAAGCAGAACCCTGTTTTTCCAAATCAAACCATTGAATTTTTTTCATACACGAATCTCAACACAGATAAATGGTTTGATTTGGAAAAGCAGGGTCCTGCTTGCCTATTTGGCAAGCAGCGGAGTCAGATCCAAAATCTCATTCGTCTGGTCTGATGTCGTCTGCCCAATCTTCGAGTGTTTGTCTTTGGCATGTGCTGTCGTTTAATATAGGCGAGGCGAACCTCCAGAATTCTCTCTCTTCACCTAAACCCACGTTTTGCCCAAGTTGCTTACTTGCCCCAATTAAGTATCTTATCTCCCAGTTTGACCGGTCCATGTTTGCCTCTTTCCTTACAGTAACATTGATCAAGTCAGATGCTAGATCCCATCGTAGACGGTAGACCATTTTTGCCTAAGTACCATGCATGGTACAAATCTGGGTTGAATCTAAATAATGTTACCTGTAGCATATTCTCTCTCTTCTGATCTGAAGTATTTCTTCTCAATCACTTGAGAGCAACAACCCTTTCCGCCTTTCGCGACTGTCATGGAAGATCTCCCGGTTCTTAAGTAGATCTCAACTTATCGAATGGGGGAAGAAAGAGAGGAAGAGACAGTCGCCTTGGCAGGCTCGGTGCCAGTGGGAAGCGAGGAGCCCCCGGATGCGGTCTACGGTGAGCCGAAATGGTCTCCTCTCGACTGGTTTAGGATGCTCTCGACGGAGTTGCATTGGAGCTTCGTTTACGGGGTGGTCATGGTCTATGGCATCGGCCAAGGCCTAGGCGGGAGTATATGGCGGGTCGGGTCGGACTATTACTGGAAAGATGTGCAACAGGTCCAGCCAAGTGCTGCTCAGGTTTATCAGGGGATAGCCTCGATTCCATGGATGATTAAGCCTATTTGGGGTCTCTTAACTGATGTCGTACCAGTAGCTGGATACAGGAGGCGGCCGTACTTCATTCTATCAGGCATGGCACGTTAATGTTATGCATTATTGTTTTATTCGGAAACTGTGATAGGAATGATCAAATTGGAAAAAGAAGGTCATAGGCCCTTTCCAATTTGGGACCAACCAAAATAATGTGATTTTAAATTTCTAGTTTGATTTGAATATTCATTGCAGTTTACCACTGAAGTAGGTCTTCATTTGAGAAGAACTTGACTCTGTCATCCATATTGAAATGATACCTTTCGTGATGTAATTGTTATGTTGTGTAGTTTTGATATATTTGGTCATAGCAATTTCTGGTAAGCACTCAAAGGTACAATACCAGTATGACCCCTGGATGGGAATGGGCCTTAGTGCATCTGTTATGTTCTTTTCTACTAAAATTAAGAATAGAATTTTCTTTCAAATCACCAACTGTTGTATTTTATCTAATTCAGCCAATAAACCCTTGAAAAATACAAAAGTCAACCAAAATGCCCATGGTTAGTGAAAAGGGATTAATCCATAAGACACCTGACCTTATTTTACATAATGAAAATTGGCAACGATCTTTGGTTTGTTTTTCTTTGAGCTTGCCATTTAATTCATCTTTATTTATTGGTTTATATTATATTTAATATTTGGTACAAAAATTCAGGTTTTCTAGGAGTGGTCTCCATGCTGACTCTCTCTCTTCATAGCAAGCTCCATGTGGCATTTGCTTTGCTGGCCATGATTTGCAGCACAGCCGGTGTGGCGATAGGAGATGTGACCATAGATGCCCTTGGGGCCCAGAACAGCATAACTCACCCAACTCTGGCTCCTGATGTGCAAAGCCTGATGGGTCTGAGTTCGTCAATCGGCAGCCTTATTGGGTTTTCTATTAGTGGTCTTCTTGTGCATGCCATTGGATCTCAGGTATTGATTAATCCAAAAGGTTAAATATGGAAAATGTGGAATCCAGAAGTGATAAACCTGAGATCAGGGGAAAACCAAATGGTGATGTGTAGTATTAAAGCTACACTGATAAGATGTCCGGCACCAGCATAGTTATGGTAAATCTTGGTTCTTCCTATGGATTTTAATCTTGGAGTTGTTTATTGCTGTTGGTACCAAACAAGCCAGATCCCTTTTTCTGGTTTTATTTCAATTTGAATCATCAAGTTATATCAAACTTATATTTCTTTATTTTGTATTTAGGGAGTGCTTGGTCTACTAAGCATCCCAGCAATCCTGGTTCTCTCAGTTGGATTGCTACTCAAGGAGGCTGTCTCTCCTAGCTGTTCTCTCAAACAGGTACAATTATTTGGCCATTTAAATCAATTTATATCTTTGGAATTAGTCTAATGGTGCTCTATGGATGATTTTGTGTATCAGGTGTATGACAAGTTCCTAGAAGCCATTATCACTATGTGGGAGACATTGAAATTGCCACAGGTGTGGAGGCCATGCTTTTACATGTACCTGTCTCTTGCTCTCAGCCTGAACATTCAAGAAGGGATGTTCTATTGGTACACTGACACATCCAAAGGTCTTTCTTTTTCTGAGGTAATTTATATACTTATCTGTTATTTTTTTAATCGGTCTTTTTCTCCGATTAATTATGAGCATGACTGGTGAACGATTAGTACAACTTAATGTTCTTGTATACTAGGAATATATCCTAGTTAAATTTGGCAATTCTAAAGACTTTTGTATAATTAGCTTTACTATCACCTTATCAGTCTTACCTATTATCTCCACTTTTCTCTTAAAGGGGTCTGTTGGGTTGATATTTTCTATCGGCTCGGTTGGTTCTCTACTTGGAGTTGTACTTTATCAACACATCCTCAAAGATCACCCATTTCGCAGTCTTCTTTTTTGGAGCCAATTGCTTTTGAGCCTCTCAGGCATGCTAGACCTGGTCTTGGTGCTACGATTAAACCTCAAACTTGGCATGCCTAATTATTTCTTTGCGGTAATCGATGAAGGTGTCTCTCAAATGGTGAATCGTCTCAAGTGGATGCCAATGTTGGTTCTCAGTGCCAAGCTGTGCCCTTCTGGCATAGAAGGCACATTTTTCGCTTTGGTCATGTCTATTGAGAACATGGGCTTGCTGACATCATCGTGGGGTGGTGGTCTATTATTACATGTGCTTAGAGTTACAAGAACCGAGTTCAGTAATCTTTGGGCAGCTATTTTTATACGGAACTTGATGAGGCTATTGCCTCTAATATTTTTGTTTTTGGTCCCAAAAAGTGACCATAATTCTACGATTCTTCCTGTTGAGATGCTAGAGCAGAATAATGTTTTGGAAACAGATAGGATACCACTACAACGAGATGATGTTGAGATGGCTTCTCTTACTGAAGAAAGAGAGTAAATTTTGATGGAGAAATTTGATAGAATTTAAGATGTGGACATGGAACTTACTGATTGTAAGCTAGTATCATTGGTTGCCAACAGGTGATATCTATCTATAGATATAATTTGGGATCCGTGGTTACTGTAGATGAACAGTATCATCTACAGTGCCATCCTATTCCTTTACCGTCAGATTTATTTGGTATGGTTTGTGATTTATCTCCATAGATATTACTCTCTAACAAGTGGGTCCCCACCATAGTTGATTTTTCCAGAACTTTTCACCGCTTTCTTCCTTCTATCTAGGCTGTTCTGAAAAATTGCCCTCCTTCGCAAGATACCTCTTCTCCATCTCTCTTCTTTCGATTCTAAATACGACCTGCTATTCTCCGTCTCTCTTCTCTCGAATTTGCTCGCCGCACGCTGCACGCCGCACGTCGCACGACGCTGGCCGCACGTCGCTCGTCGTTCACCGCACACCTTTGGCGTCATCCCTTTCCTACGATCTCCGTATCATCCGAAGCTTCCTTGCAACGATAAGGTTGGCTTTCTTAATTCTTACGTTCTTCCTTCTTTGAATTTGCTGTATTGCAATTTTTAAAAGCTTTTTTTTTCTAATTTATCAAGTGAAAACTTAATTATATACATAGATAATGGGAATATTGTATTAATTAAAATAATGGTTGTGATAAAATATCAAGACTAATTGTCGCCACTCCTCTTTTCATATCTTTTTGTGATTACCATTCAAATCAAAACTTGCTGCTAATTATGAAACTAAGTAGTAAATCTTATGGCAAAAGACGCCATCAATCATTAGATTCATATCTGAATTTTATTTGGAAATTGTTGAACTGCTCAACTTATGGCTGTTTGTCTCAATTTCATGGCTCCTCTTGACCCGTGTAAGACCCCCTTCTCTTTGTGATGTTGGTGGTCGCAGTTTCTGGTAAAATTGCTAATATAGAGACCAAAGCATAAATAGTATGATTATGTAGGATTGTTGTGTTTTGGTGTAAGACTTAATCAAAATTGAACAGACACATAGCAAGCAATGTACTGAATTACAGTGTTTTTTTTCCTAGATTAGTTATGCTGTGTTATTTTTTTACAAGTAGGCAATTTTCTTAAGATAAGTTAATCTTCATGATGGCAGTGGTTATTTTGCATATTGAGATTGACAACACTGTTAGAGTCTATGAGAGTGCATTGAGGTGCTGCAAAAGTGCCTTCAAGAAAAGCTACAAGATCGTGTCCGCAAATTACTGGTAACACTTAAGATTTCTGGAGCAAGAAATTGGTTTCTCAAATTTTTGGATTGATTTAATAATGCAACAGTATGTTATTGATAGCAGTCCGTAGAGGAGATCAAATGCCTACCAGTATACTAATTTTAAAAACCAATTGTACTGAACAGATGCATGTTTAATTAGATATTTACAAGGGATGAGAATTATGAACTTTGACAAAAGAAAAAAATGCATCTCAGTAAGCTAAGCTAATAATATACTAAATGTACCCGGACTTTATATTGAATAATTCAAAACAAACATGAATATTGTTCTGATGATTTTTCTATGACTGTGGCCTAACTAAACTTATTTGTCTTTTGTTATATGGTGAGTAAAATGAGTTTTCAGTAAACATTGACATAAAGAATGATTCTTCACTGTCAGTGTTTTCCTATTATAGTGTAAGATATCAAGGCTAATTTATGTGATGTCTTCAACCTTTATAGTGTAATAGTCAAATCTGGTTTTAATAATTAATCAAAGATTTTTTTTTTATATTCTTCAAACAACTTTGTTGTAATTAATGCTAACTGGCTTGGTACAAGTTGCTTTATATGTACTCACATATTTTTGTTCTTTTTTTTTTTTTTTTTTTTTTTTTTGGCAGTTTTAAGATCTATCTTCGACAGTACATACACAAAATTTTCGTAGTGTCTACAACTATTAAGGTATGTTTAAACTGATGTCAATACTCATTTCTCTATATGTATGTGTGTGTCTTTTTTACAATTACAATATATTTTTTAGCAATCTGTTAAATATGCCAACATTATAAATTCAACATGACAATTAACATATGTGGCATATTATGTTGTTTTAAAATATGTGATTAAAAAAAATTGTCCGGATAGGACAATTTTTATATATACATATTGTATATAGAGAATTTTCTAATCCCACAGTTGTAAATACCAAAAAAAATATCATTATATATACATATTACGACTTTTTTTTTTAAA
>CAXKVW010001284.1:0-42319 GCA_964058825.1 Carex arenaria | reverse complement strand
AACCGAACCATTTGAACACCACAACTGAAGAGAACAAGGGGAGCATCAGCATCTGTAACTAAAAACCTACCACATATTTATATGTTCACGTGTTGACGTGTTGTGCTTGGCAGACTCGAGTAACTAATTTATTATATAAAGCATGTAGCACTGGATCTAAAGCTTTTAACGGACGGTATCCATTAATTTCTAAAGAAATCAACGGCGTTGATTTCTTCCTTTACCTGATTTCTGCCCTCCAGTTATTCCGCTCTTTGAGCCCTCTTCTCTTTTAGTCTTAGTTATGGTTTTCTCTTGTTTCTTGTCCTTACATTTTTTTTTTAAAAAATGCATCGTTCTTGATCTTGATTTTATAAATTGGTATTTTTTTTTTCTGCATATCGGTACTGTAGTTTTCTAAATAATTCAATACTGGCATGTGTTTTCTAAGTAATATTTTCCTTTTTGTTTCAATTTCTGTTATTTTGTGATAATCAATATTTTCAAATAATTTCCTTCCATTAGCCTTTTCTTCATTCAAATGCATGTCCCTGTTTTTTTTTTTTTTTTTTTTTCCAAAAGGCAGCAAACTACCGCTTTATGAATCGAGTTAATAAAAAGTTCTAATAGATTTTTAGATATTAACAATGTAAAACTATCATGAATAAACATATTCTTACTTACATATTGTGTGTATCAAGGGCATCTTATTTCTTTACAAAGTACAATTAAGTAATCAATATATATCCAGCACTGTAATCATTTGTTGAGTCAAGCAAATCTTGTGCTGATGTTCTTCTTTTTATTTTTTTGTGTTTGTGTTCTTGATTTAGGTACTAGATTCTGTCAGGATTTACGTATCTCTGGATTTGGATCTGTCAGTAGGCTGGTCTGGTACCAGGGCTGATGTAGCTCTGGATGTGCATCACTGTGCTAATCTGATACCAGGGCTTTTGTGGCATTTTGCTGGTCTGATACCAGAGTAGCTTTGGATGTGGTTCTGGCAGTGTGGTGTTGTCTTATTTTTGTAAAAGTGATGCTGTCTGGCACACTCCATGCTAGTACAAGATGATGATGATGATGCAAAACAGGAAAAGCTGAGCCAAAAAAAAAAAGTGGTTGGTTTTGATGTGGAATTTGAGACAAAATAAGGATCAAAATTTGAGCCTAAAAATGGCTCTGATGCATGCTGTTCATGAGTCTAGAGAGAGAAAGAGTTGTAAAGGGAGACTTAGCATGTAGGCTGAGTTAGGGCTCCATGTGTAGAGAGAAGAGGGAATGATGGGTTCATGCGCGGTGTAGTAGTCGAAGAGGCACTGAGAACCTGACGACGATTATATCACGAAAGATCATGGGCTGATCCGAATACAAATTAATTGAGTATGGTGGCAAACGTCAATTGATTCCGTTTTGGGAAGAGCAAACCTTTTCAACTGGTTAATTAATGATTTGCTTAGTTTGTTCCGGACCAGTTTGACTGGTGAGGTCATTTAGTTTTTTTTTTATTTTTTATTATCCCCTCCACTGGTTAGTGCCTACTGTAAAACTTACCTGAAAAGATTTGCACCGATGGTCAAAGATTGGTCAGTAGGCACTAGCCAGTGGAGGTGCCAAAGATAGCCAATTGGCCATCCTGATCAACTTTTTTGCAGTTTATTAGCGGCCTATATATCCAAGACCTAGATGTATAGATATAGAAATAATCTAACTTGTTGGTGTTATTTTTTGTTGTAAAATAAAAATAGAGCTAAAATAGTCAAATTAAAAATAATTATTGTTTTAGAATAGTCAAATTTTATAACTTTTAGGAATAATCTATTTTAATAAGACAAAAAATTTGAATTCACTATTCGAGCTATTTTAACCCAACCAAATACAGATTAGGCTATTCCGAATAGCCTAACCTCAAGAATAATATATTTTCAATCCAACCAAACATACCCTATATATGTACAATTCTTCATGTTATCTTTGTTTTATTGTTAAAAAAATCATGTCGTGATCGAACACCTCACGTATGGGATGTGCATCGGTCACGTGATGTGGCTTGCATGTCATGACTATTAAAAAAAAAAAATTGATACGTCATAAAACATCACCAAGTGTGACTGTACGTGACCAGAATAATATAAAATTATGTCATTATTTATCTCAAAGAACAATTTAAATTCTGAACAACATATTTATTTATTATACATTAACGTTTTTACAACATTGTTTCTTTAATTTACAATTCTTTACAACTTATTTTGACTTTTTCTGACTTTTTTCTTATTTGAAAGTAAATTAAAATTTACAAAATAAAATATTTAAATGTAATCATTGATTAAACATGACTATACATGACTACACATTAGTATGAACAAATAAAACCAACCACGTCACATTTAGTTAGGGGTGCAAATGGATTGGACAATGGTAAAACCATATCCGTATCCATTTTTATTTTTCCAATACATATATGGATCAGATATTAATCGGATATATATATTGATCAGATACAGATACAAATCAGATCGAATATTAATGGATACAAATAGGGATATAATTTGAATATAGTAATAAAATTAACTTATTATATATTCAACAAATTATATTTCCACTGCTCAATTGAGAAAATAGCCATCTTGTGTAAACACATATTTGAATAATTTGTTTATGCAATAAGAAAAATTCGGTTGCACTGTCATCAAAGAATAAAATAAGAAAACATGATTAAAAAATTAAATTCTTCTAAAAAGAAAGTCCAAATGATAAAAAAAAAATTCTAAAGCACTAGCATTAGCGAAAATATGAAAGCCAGAGAAAAAATTATACCTTATATGGTACAATAGCGAAAATACATGGCAGTATCTACTAAAGCTCCTTTGATTCTCTCAATTTGAAAACATTTTCTTATAACGACTCCAGTGGTATGCGGATATCCGAAAACGAAAATATGAAAGCCAGAGAAAAAAATTAACCTTATACGGTACAGTAGCAAAAATAAAAAGCAGTATCTACTAAAGCCCCTTTTATTCTCTCAATTGGAAAACCTTTTCTTATAACGGCTCCAGTGGTATGCGGATATCCGAAATTGATAATAGGAAAGCCAGAGAAAAAAATTTATACCTTATACGGTACAGTAGCCAAAATAAAAAACAGTATCTACTAAAGCTCATTTGATTCTCTTAATTGGAAAATCTTTTCTTATAACGGCTCCAGTGGTATGCGGATATCCGAAAGTGAAAATATGAAAGCCAGAGAAAAAAAAATTATACCTTATACGGTGCAGTAGCCAAAATAAAAAACAGTATCTACTAAAGCTCGTTTGATTCTCTCAATTTGAAAACATTTTCTTATAACGGCTCCAGTGGTATGCGGATATCCGAAAGTGAAAATATGAAAGCCAGAGAAAAAAATTATACCTTATACGGTACAGTAGCAAAAATAAAAAGCAGTATCTACTAAAGCCCCTTTGATTCTCTCAATTGGAAAACCTTTTCTTATAACGGCTCCAGTGGTATGCGGATATCCGAAAGTGATAATATGAAAGCCAGAGGAAAAAATCTATACCTTATACGGTACAGTAGCCAAAATAAAAAACAGTATCTACTGAAGCTCATTTGATTCTCTTAATTGGAAAATCTTTTCTTATAACGGCTCCAGTGGTATGCGGATATCCGAAAGTGAAAATATGAAAGCCAGAGAAAAAAAATTATACCTTATACGGTACAGTAGCCAAAATAAAAAACAGTATCTACTAAAGCTCATTTGATTCTCTTAATTGGAAAACCTTTTCTTATAACGGCTCCAGTGGTATGCGGATATCCGAAAGTGAAAATATGAAAGCCAGAGAAAAAAATTATACCTTATACGGTACAGTAGCAAAAATAAAAAGCAGTATCTACTAAAGCTCCTTTGATTCTCTCAATTTGAAAACTTTTTTCTTATAACGACTTCAGTGGTATGCGGATATCCGAAAGTGAAAATATGAAAGCCAGAGAAAAAATTATACCTTATACGGTATAGTAGCGAAAATAAAAGCAATATCTACTGAAGCTCCTTTGACCGGAATTTTTATTTATACTACTTTTCAAAAAAAAAAAAAAAAGATAAACCAAATTGCCATTTTTTGGAGAAATTCAATTTCTACCACGTCCGTCAAATGGAATGGCAGACACAAATAGACATGTCCGCCATTCCATTTAGCGGATACCCGTACATGTTCACCGTTTAAAACAGTGGATATAGGTCATCAAAATAAATATTTTGAAAATTTAAATTGAATAATAAAATAAATTAACTACCTCGTGCATCTTAAGCAGCTTTGTTCTGTCTTTCTTGTGTCTCGGCTGGCTTGGTGTCATCTTCTTCTCCTATTTAGCAAGTCCAACCGCATCAAATTCCTGTTTTAACCACAACGAAATCCTGTTGTGCCTTCTTCTACCCAAACTGACTAGCTTATATTCTGGAACAAGGACCGGGCCCTCTAGTACAGACTAGTCCAACTAATTGTCGTATACATGCCATTGCGACTACGCGATGCATAGAATTTCTTTCCAATTCACCCAAAATGGAAAGAGAGAAATTGCAATGATATAAAGAGGGAAGTTTTCATGTTGTTCTAATTTACATTAAACTTTCATCAAGTATTTTAATTGGCTGGGAATGCTGCAAGATGTAATACTTTTAGTTCTTTAATTATCTGTTTAATCTCTTTTAAATTGATTTGAACTTTTAATGGCCTTTTTAAGCATGTGATTGTCTATCTGTATGTACTTGATGTTTTATTATTATCTTGCATGTACCCCTGCAACAAATAGAATATGATATTCTATTGAAGTAAGAGAAACACTTAAGCAACTATTGAATGAACTTCAATCTTAATTTCAGGGTATGATTCTCAGAGTCATATAACAAGTCTATGTTGTTCCTGACATCAGTTGGTGGGCCTGGTGCGGTGTTATTAAACCTGACATGTCAGGTTCTCAAGCTATTATGGTTTCCTAGACATGTTTTTTCTGCCATTTTCTCTCATTGGGTGGTGATATGGTTAATTAGTAGTATATTCTGGCATGATAGATGACTTAATTGCGGCGAAGTTGCATCTTATACAGGACAAGTATCAAGCAACTGAGATCGAATTACCTTGAAACTAAGGGAGAAGAAAAGCTGAAAATATAATGTCTGATATGCAAGTAGTACATGGGGCAGTAAAAAGGAGGACGAGGGTTCGTGATAGGTTTGACGAGCCAACGGTAAAAAAACAGCGTCTCTATGGAAATGAAACCGTCACGAATTGGTCAGAAGTAGTACTAGGATGGATGACCTCCTAGGAAGTCCCTGTGTTACTGATTCTGATTGAGTTTCATTTCTAGCCTACCCAACTTGTTTGGGAATAAAGGCTTTGAAGAAGATGCAAGTGGTATGGTACTGATTAGATATGCCTCTGTACCAGTCCGTTGGAGAATCACAAATTCACAACTCACAATGGTAGGCAAGTCAACTGGTGTGGTATGGAGAGTGAATGCTCTCTACAAGAAATCAGAATTTCTATCTTGTGGATAATCACAAATTCACAACTCACAAGGGCAGGCAAAGGCTTGGGGGCCTGCGTACATTGCTAAATTATTTGAATAAAATTTTATTGCTTTCTATATGACCTTGCACAGTAAACAAAATGTTATAGAGGATTGAGGATGGTGCAAGAAAAATCTAAACTATGTTCAAGGTACTATTGTAAAAGTCGCAATGATTTCAAGATCATCTATCATTGAAGAATGTAAATCTTGTACAAAATATTCAAAAATTTATATAAATAAACTATGTTCGAAGTTCAAAAAAGCTTTGCCTTCCTTTCATCTCGAAATGATAGAAAAGAGCATAGAAGATGAGAAAGGGGAACGAAGTACGTGGAGGATCCTATGTGACAACATATTAATAGCCTCTGTGGTGCATGCCATGAATTGTATTTGTTATTTTTCAATTTGCATTGAGAATGGCTTTAATTCAAGTACCCCAATTCTGCTATAACAGGCTTGCAATTTTCATAGATAAACAAATCTTATGAGGTAACGGAAATTTTGAGTTTAAATCTGGTTCGTCCGATCAGAATTCGAATCAATCCGGTTCAAGATGAAATGCACGAGGCCACCAACTGAAGTCAATTCGGATCAATCCGAATCTATTCTAATATATAGAAGATTGTAATGTGGGATCCGACTCTGCTGTTTTTCTTAAGAAAAACAGGGTCCTGCTTTTCCGATCCCAAGCACTCACAATTTTCAATTCGCGTATCTCGATAAAGAAATTTTCCATGCACAAATCTCAACAAATTTTAATTGTTGAGATAGAAAAAGCAGGACCCTGCTGAAAAGCAGCAGAGTCCGATCCTGTAATGTGCTTATGGTTCAAAATTTTCAATATTTCATTGTAACATCAAAATGGCAGTAACAGTTTCTTATAAGCATACTCAGAAACATTAACTTTTTAAGATTTTTAATTCATCAATTATTCTGGGTCGATCAGTTGGAATTCAGAACAATAAAATTGATGTCGTGAGAAAAAAAAGAATTGAAGTAAAGCTTTCCCTTTTACTATTTTCTATTATTTGTAGAAATGTTAACAATGGTCAATAGTGCATTGGTTCATTTATTCCAATGTATCTAAAACTATTCAAGTTAATAAAAATAAAAAGTAAAAGAACAATCTTACACCCACTTTTCAAAAGCTAATCAAGGTACTATCAATGGTTTTAAGTTGCTCCATCTCCGCTGAACTGGCAATACCAGGATCTATATAGCACAACTGTAGTCACAAAATAGATAAAAGGAGTTATGTCCAATACTAGAAGTTATATATTAATAATAACAAGGATACATAATAGATGAATATCAAAACCTGATATTGTGGCTTTTTCAGTGTGAGAGGCCCTCTTTTTATCATTCCTTTCCAACCCTTTTGCTTCTTAAGAGTGTTTTCTAGATCTGTTGTTTTCTGTGATTAAGGTAAAAAACAAGCAGCCAAGTTGTGATAAAAAACTTAAATATGTGGATAACATAAAGACCAGTTCATAGATGAAAAGTTTGTAAGATTATCATTAGATAAAAAGTTTGTTTCTAGGTTATTTAGAGTGATTAGGGTTCTTAATGACCAACAACAACCGATGGTTATCATACAAAATTTAATGACCATTTTACCCTGAGTACCTGCCTGCCCATCCCTTTAATTGGAGAAAAACCAGTGTACTTGGATATTAAAAGTATCATAGTATTCTGGGTGGAATTGGAACTCAAGAGGCTCAGCGCCCCATATTATACAATACTAATAAGCCATTTGCTCCCTCTCACTAAAAAAAATACAGTGAAATATTTAAAACAGGGCTTACATGAGCAGGATCTAAAATAAGAAGAAAAAATCTATCTTGTGAGCCATGAAATCCCTTTTGCATTTGAATCCCTACTATAGTTCTTGAATGGCCGTCATGTTGGAAGTATAATGGTCTAAAAATACATTTGTAAAAATAGTTAGTCAAAAGTAATTGTTGGCAAGAATCACATATCTGTTGCTAATTTGCTACTGGTTCCCTAATGGAAAATATAACAAATTGAAGAGTCTGAGAAGCAACCAATACATAATTATTATGGATCTGGTACCAGCTGAAATGTCTCAGCACTGTGCAAGTAATATTATCCTTTGGCCAAATATAACAAATGAAAAAAAATATTAAACTTACGTTTTCTCACTGACAGTGACACGCTGTGAAATATCAAAACTTCCAGAAGCTGAACCAGTGAAATACTTCCAAATCCAATCAACCAACACTTCTCTGCCCCGACTCTCTATCACATCACTACTTCTGGTATTGGCATGATTATCAGATCCAACACCTCTCACCACAAACTTATCAATAGGTCCAAAAAGGTTGGCCTCCACATCCTTACCTCGTTTCTTCCCCCTTTTAAAAGAACCTCCCGATTCAGTACTATCAAAATCCACAACTCGTGCTTTAAGACCAAATGATCTAAAAATTGCGGCACATTCAGTTGTGCCAATCCATCTCTTAGTTCCATATATCTTACTGTTGTAATGGCTAGAGCCGACCTCATCAAAACCGCTTTGCCAAGCAATTTCAAGCCACCTCTGCAATGCAGGTATATCAGGGACGAACTGGGACCCACCAAAGAGAACCTTTTTCCCCTCCTTTCTTTCACGCAATAAATTTGAACTTAGCATCTGAATATTTCTCCAACCACAACCCCAGCCACGATCAGTGGGTAGGGTTTGGTAGTGGTCCACATAACCTGAAACTATACTTGTAAAGTTCTCCCCTTCGTCATATAGACATGTTCGCAAGAGGTTAATGAGACCACCTTCTACCCTGTAAATGTCACTCTCGAGTTGTATCTTGGTGAGGTGAGAAATTTCTTCGTTGTGATTTTTTGTACCAGCACTTGAACTGGAGGCTTGTGAGCTTTCTCCGTGATCTTCAAAACAGATGTCTACTTGTACTGTAGTATTCTGAGAAACACATAATATGAATGAAGATTACCCACAAAAATTAATCATCACATTTGATTGTAATAAAACTCATTTGTATGATTCTGAATGCAAATATCTGCAGATTTTAAAGAAGTGTATTCTATATTTAATTCAGAGAGGATTTATCTCACTGTGATCAAACTTTCTGCTTTACCCTGAAACATAAGGAGTAGGAATAAGAAGGAAATTACATTGTTTGGGCTTGGTGGGGCCATTGCGACTTGTTGTGCCAATTCCCAATCTCTATCAAGTTCATCCTCCTCAAAGTGACTATTCACGTGCCTAGAAATAAAATTAATTACATAATTAAGTTCCTGGTAAAGAAATTAGAACTATACTAGTTTGTAAACAGAGGCAGATGCACATTCAGATCAATCGACCCCATTTATTTTCAAAAAATTTATACTTGATGCATGATTTTCTATATAATTTAGAATAAAATGCTATGGGTGCCGTAAAATTGACCCCCATACGCAACATGAAAATTTTATATGACTGACCCCCATGCTCCACCTCTGTTTGTAAATATTACAAGAAAAATCAATACCACTCCAGCTCATTCGAAAGGACTTGGTTATTACAGACAGGGCAACAAGAGAACATTTTTTGCATTCAAATTCCTGAAATAGAAACAGAATAGAGTATAAATGACAAACACCATTATAACAATACTGTGATACAAAATCTAAGCCCGGGCATGCTTTCAATTGAGTATCTTAAAATTGTAATGCTACCAGCTAGTTTATTGAACAACCTCATTCCTCTTTAAACTAGGCATTTTATCAAACAGATAACCAGCAAAATGTTGTCACCCATATACACTTTCAAAAGTTCATGCAAAGTGAATTGGAAAACTATAAACGAAGGCAATAAGTTTGGGCAGTGTTACTGTAATTGACTCATTGCACATAGAATAAGTGAACTGAATTAGCCTTCTATTTTTTAGCCAGGGGAATGAAATTACCACACCTAGCAAAACTTCGGTTCACCAAAGACTTCAAGTAACAATTACGATAAATCAAGGTTAGGATTTTGCCGAGAATAGGTAAAGTAGAACAAGGTCAAATTCAATCTCAAAAATGAATTACCAAACAAATTTCTTCTCCACCTTGTTCCCGGAATCTACATCCCAACCAAATGGTGGTGGAATTGTAGTTGAGATAAAGAAATCATACCAGAGAGGCAGAGACTTCTTATACTTTTCTTGTTTTTCTTGGAGAGGGGGAGAGGGGGAGAGCCGGAGAGAGAGAGGAAAGTATCAGAGTTCTTAAAAAATTTGAACTTGCGTATTTTGGGATATTAATGTACCAACACCCGGTCTTCGTCTACGTCGGAAAATGGAACGTTGTCTTCTCCGGTTCCCCTTTTGTTTTCTTCGAGTTGGAAAGCTTTCCCTTCTGTTCGGTGTACGGCGGAGAAGCAGACCAGGTTCTTGGAGATATGCAAATTCCCTGGGACGCTACGAACGAACCACAAAGAATGGAAATCTTACTGGCTGATATATGGACCCCACTAAAAGCTGAACATCCGCTGTCATAGGATGACTCGACAATAATATATATTATAGGGATTCACATCTGCTGTGGTGAACAGTAACTCTAAAATTCATGCCTTTTCAAATCTGACCATCCATTAATTTTGTACACTTATTTCAAAGCAGATGATTTTTTCTTGCACGAATCTCGAAATAATTCAACAGTTAGATTTAAAAAAGCAGAGATCGTAGGTCACTGTTCATAAGCGAAGAATCGCAGCAGATGCGGATCCATATTATAGCCAATCCACGGCCAGGATGAACACGTATCCTCTGCATTAATTCAAAAGAGAATCTTTTGAGTTAATGCATCTCAACCGTCTGATTTTAAACAGAGTCAATCTAGCTGTCTGATTTTAACACAGAACTATTTAAATTAGTAGAGATCTTGTTTGCGCGCATCTTAAAACAGATCGAATGGTCCAGATGTATTAACTTAAAAGATTCCCTTTTGAGTTAATGCAAAGGATACGAATTCCGGCCAGATACGGTCATTGATTTATATCTTCTTAAAAATCAATGCATAATTGCACATGGAAAATCTTAATTTATTTTAAAACATGTATATCTATTTAAATTTTCTCATCTATATAAAAAAAAAATGTAAAATAATAATTAGATCAATAATATGCAGTAATTTTTTTCATCTATTTAAATATATTTTCTCATATTTTAATGGTGCTCGTCCATTGTTTTTTCCAGTGTTGTAAATAACGGTATGTAGTCGTCGGACAAACGGGGTGCCAACAAGCGATTAATCGGAATTATACGGATAATTTAATATTTTTATTAAATTTATATATATATATACATATATATATATATCATAATTTATTAAAAATAAAAAATAATTTATTTAACTCATTAAACTTATCAAATAAACTTAATTTAAATTAGTTTATTATTATAACATAACACTACGCTTATTTCTTCTTAACACATAAGCATTTTACATGTGTAAGTAAGATATTTATTTAATGAAAAATAAATTTGAGAATTAAGCTTTTTCAAATACTAATAACATATTACTTGACAGAAATAAAACATTCCAATATAAAATCACTAAATTTAGTTTATGATAACAACTTAATTTCAAAAATAAACACGTCGTACTAATTGAATAAATTTCATCAGTAAGTAAGAAAAATATATAGTATATAAATAATAGAAAAATTAATCAATTTCAAAGTAAGTAAGAAGAAAAAACATATATAAAAAATATTGGATGTATATCCAAGCACACAAAAAACTACAATACAGGATTTATAAACCTTATTATCACACACTATCATAGAAAAAAACAATGTGAAAATAAATATTCACTGGAATAAACGGGAATAAACGGAAATAAATAGGAATAAATGGGAATAAACGGCCGATTAATTGTTTTCATTTGCAAACAGACATCCATTAAGCGTATTCGTAAAGGCTCGGCCGTCGTTAACGTTTAAACGGTTGTT
This sequence comes from Carex arenaria, assembly GCA_964058825.1. NCBI lineage: Eukaryota > Viridiplantae > Streptophyta > Magnoliopsida > Poales > Cyperaceae > Carex > Carex arenaria. Next base: position 30,823 of record CAXKVW010001284.1, on the reverse strand, counting down.
AACACTGTTTTTTACAACACTGGTTTTTCGCATAAAAATTCATCAAAATTTGGAGTGCCCAACAGGCCCTTAGGTTGTGCTCCACAAAAACGAGGGGAACTGTCATTAATGGGAAAGAAAGGAAAGAGAATCAACAGATTTTATCTCGTATCCACCCCGATTTGGGTGTGAAGGATTTCGCCAAAACTCCACAGGGCGTTCCCCTCCACACTGTGGCGTCCTCCTCTGCTCCCTCTCTATTTCACCTCTTCTGGAGCAGGGTGAAAGCACGGGCCTGGCGAAACCTCTCCTCCACTTGTGTTTCTCCCTTCCCCTCCCTTCAGTTTCACTCGTCTGGAGCACACCCTTAGAGAAGGAAAGAGAGCATAAGTAAGTCAAGGTGTGACTAAATCTAACTGTGGTTTTTTTTTTTTTTTTTTGAAGGGCAGAGGCAAGACGGATCAGGATCCCCTAAAGTAACCCAATTATTGGATATTGGATCAGGACCATCCGATTCGAATCCGTCATTCGATATTGTCTCAGGATTCAAAACTGCCTCTTAGGATGTGTGCACTCCACTTCTGAATGGATGGTCTCGGATTCGAATCGGACAGTCCCAATCTAAAACTCAATTTTTGAGTTCCTTACTGGATCCAAATTCGAGGCAAGACACCACTGATATGGATTAAATTATAAAAAAATATTTACAAAGTCATCTCATTATATTAAATTTACATCACATAGCTACCTATTTGGAATTAATTACTGCCAACATCATACAAAACTCATGCACAAAATCTCTCTCTAATCCGTAGTTAGTTGCTTCAGAATCGTAAAATTTAAAGATGATGTCGAAGGAGAGAGAAGGAGAACACAAGTGAATTGCGTTGCAAAACTGAATAAAAATCTAGTGATTTTGTAATCTCAAATCAAAATGTAGAAGAGATCAAGTTGCCTCCTTTGTTGCCTCTCCTTCCTCCTTCCCTAAGTATTCCTCGTAAGCATTCAAATTTAATTTAGATTCGAAGTTACTTGATTCCCTTTTGAGTTAAATGAATCTCAACCTTCTGATTTTAAATGAAATCAATCCGGCTCCTGCCTATAATATAAGAAAACATTTCAAAGTACAGATTTAGTCCGCACGAATTTTAAAACAGATCGAATGGTTAAGTTTTGAGAATGAGTTAATGCAGAGGATACGAATTCCCGAAGCATGGGCGGTTCACAATGTTTATCTAGAATCCTAGATGCATGCATAGTCAGCAAGCCAAAAAAAAAAAAAAAAGCTCTAAACGAACAGTTTTTCTGTAGTTTTTTTTTTTTTTTTTTTTAATTTCAAAAAGCCTGTAGGATTTTTTTCTGTAGTAAGCACTAAATAATTGTAAAACATCTATTTCACAATTAATGGAAGATAATGACCCCCATTCATTGCTCTGATTATCCAATCCATACTGTATTTACTGAAGCAAAAACACTGTTCGATCTCAAATTAATGCATGAACTTTGTTTCAGGAATGTACGGCACGTCTCTACCGAAGTTTGAGCAGTGCTCTGTATTCAATAACGGAGGAGGGTTCAAATTCTCTGTTATTTTGTACTCTAATATGTTCTACATTTTTTATCTATATTTTTAAATTCCGAATAATCAATTTGAACCGCTCAATATGATCTTTATAGTAAAATATGCTTGAAGACCAAATTTTATATTTTTTAGAATTTTTTTACTATTTTTTTTTCATAAATACAATATCACTTTATCGGATGGTTCAGAATCTCTTTAAAACAGTTATTTTATACCTATCTAAAAAAATGGTAAAAAATATTCTAAAAATATAAAATTTAGTCTCCAAGCATATTTATTATGGAGATCATGTTGAGCTTGTTCGAATCGACTGTTTGAACTTTTAAAACGGATATAAAGAATGTGGAGCATATTTGATAGGCCTAAATTATATGCATGTTCAATCTAATTTCCATCACAAAAATACTCTAAATATCACTAAACCAACTTTTAATCAACAAATATGATGAAATTGATCAATAGGGTTAAAGATTAGTATCTTCCGATATCCCAAGTATCGATACCTCTTATACTACAAAGGTATGTTGTGTGCTTGCAACCGATCAATCCTTGAGTATTTAGGTTTATAAATTTAAAAGTAAAAATAGTATAAAATTAAGGCCAAAATTCTATATACAAAATACTCAACAATATTGAAGCACAAAAAAATGGTGCATTTGAACTCTCCTCTCAATAATCTCAAATTATCAATAGATATATAATAGGGAGTAGAACTAGAGTGTTCTTAAGTTTATCATGTTTTTTTTTGTGAACTTAACTCTAAAATTTATTGAATTGGCTTCAAATAATATATCTGAATCGTTGAAACTCATCTACTTTACGAGTGATACGTTTACATGTGGTAAATTCAAATTTTAAAATTAATTTTGTATAGAGTCAAGAAGTAAAAAAAACATTCAAAAAATAAATACATTAAAATTAATTTAAAAAACCTTCTAATTTTGATAGCTTGATTTTATACTAAATTAATTCGAAAGTTTAAAATTTTCGCATGTAGACGCATCACACGTAAGGTAGATAGATGGCTTTCAATAGTTCGGATTCATCGATTCGTCATTTGAAACCAATCTGATAGATTTTAGAGTTGAGTTCACAAATAAATTTGATAAACTTAATAACACCCCAATTCTACTCTGCAATAGAACAATTTACGAATAAGCATCAAGTATTCATCGGAATAAAATCGTAAATTTCCATCCAATGATGATAGATGCGTTTGAATGAATTTGTTTTTTTTTTCTTTAATTAATTTAGGATAAATTTATGATTTTAGAATCATCAAAAATGATAGATAAAGTCTAAACTAAATCTTTAACATGTAAATTGAACTTATTCATGTAAAATCAAATGGACATGTCAATACATTATACATCTAACGTTATGCACAACGATTTTAGCATGTTCTTAATCAATTTAGATCATAATTATGATTACAAAACTATCAAAACTAAAAGACAATGTCCATTACATTTGTATTAAATTAAATCATTCTAAATCAAACATATGCAAAATTCTAATAAAATGCAATTACAGTGTGTATGTATGTTCCTTATATTTTTCATTGATTTATTCTCACATTTGTGATCCTAAAATCACCAAAACTGACATAAAGTATAGAAACAAGAGCAAAGTTAGGGTGTGATGTGCTCATCGAAAAGGGCTGGTGAGCACAACTCCAAAAGTCTATCGGATTGTCTTCAAATGATGAATCCAAACCGTTGAAATTCATCTACTCCCTAAGTGATGCATGTACATGAAACATTTTGGAAGTTTTGAATCAATTTAATACAAAGTCAAGTGGTCAAAAAATAAATATTTTATAAGTTATTTTATAAAAGCTATTTTATAAGTTCTTTTATGTATTTATTTTTCATTATTTTTTTACTGCTTGATCTTGCACTAAATAAATAAATTCGAAACTTTTAAAATTTTACATATACATGCATCGCTCAAGAATTAGATCAATTTCAACGATTTGATTCGTCGTTTGAAACCAATTCAATACTCTTTTGAAATTGTACTCATCAACTCCTCTTATTGAGCACATAACACTCTAACTTTACTCTAGAAACAATGTATTTTTATGTGTGGATAAATTTATACTTCATGCTAAGTGAAACAAATTCATCAAATATAATAAACGGAAATAAGCTAATTAAAAGCATTTACAGTGTCTTTATTTGCGTCTGTTTATATTATTGACAAATTTGTACTACATTTTTTGTTCTCAAAGCACCAAAATGACAAAATATTACTCAACTATGTGCTTTACATGTGCACCAATTTTTTTCATACTAATTTTTTCTTACGTAGGAGTGTCAAATAACATTCTTTTATCTATTTATCCAAATCTGATCCGAATCATATTCGAAAAAACAAATGAGGTAAAAAAGAAAACCATTAAGTACTTAAAAAATATAGATTTTTTCGTTATTATAATGAACAAGAGTACAGATAAAAATTATTTTTTTACCTGTTATCTTATAAGATAATTTTAAAAATAAAATATATATATAGAGATATATATTTGTATAGAGATGATACATGATATGAAAACGTTTTGTAATTTACTAGAATTTCATAATACAAATTAGTTATATTTATTGTTAATTTTTTGTTTTTGTTTTGGAAAATATTTTACCGAAAGCACATGTCAAAATATCAATGACACATTTTATATATTTACCCAATCTATACTGTATTTGAAAGGACATATAAAAACAAAAAAAATTATTAACTTATCATGTACGAATAAAGATTAAAAAAAGTTTGTAATCAGGGCAAAAATACTTTCACCCAACTAGCCTGACTCGTATGGTAACCTGTTGACATCTCTATTCTTACGTAATAAACTTTGATACTACTAATTCGGTTTGAGACGCACTATTCCCTTTTCTTTTGTTTTGAAGGGCGTACTATACATAACTTTTTAAGCTCGGTAACATCAGTTCTTTCTTTGTCTTGAATTACCTAAAATTGACCCCAATATAAACGAATTCACATCCTCTCTCTTACTGTACAAGATAATATTTTACCATTAGTGAACCCGGACCATTTATTCTAACTTAGCACGAATCTCAAAGCACAATAATAATGCCCCCTATTCCCCTTAATCTCAATCAGGCAGAGATTTAATCTCAAACCGTAAAGTGAAGCCATCCTATGTAGTAATAGAGAGGATACGGATCCAACGTAAACATAGTACGCACATAAAATTGAGGTGACTAATTTGTAAACCTGATAAAATTGAGTAATTTTCAATTTAATATTTCCAACTAGTTAATTAATTAACTACATGAAAGGCTTGAGACATAACCAATTTCCAGTAATTTCCGGATAAGATAAGCCTACTGTCAGATTTCTCCTTCTCGGCTTTATTATACAATTAATTGGACCACCTAAAAATTAATGCTTGATTGGGTGTATGACCAGTTGCTTTCAATTTAATCACCCACAAATTTTGAGCTACAAGATAAAAAAAAAATGTAGATCCCTCCATATACATATCAATATAAATTTAGTATATTTTACTTGCTTCCTTCCATTTTCTAGCCTGGTTATTCCAACACAACAAACAAAGTGGCCAATTAATAAAGCCAAACCCACAAATGTGTATTAATTGTCTATTTTAATTGCACTATCCGGTTATAAAAATATTCTGGCTTAATTTATATTGCTATATATGAAGATATATAGAACTGTAACTTGATAACTTAATTGACATTAATAATACAGAAGTTTGTTTATTGGTCTCCCATTTTATATGAAAAGTGACAAAGAGTTAGAGTCAGAGTTTCGAATTATGAAATCAAAGATACAATAGAGGTAAATTAGGGGCGGAACTAGATAACTCGTATCACCTAAGATAACATAATATTTCTGTTCAAATCTAGACCGTGTAATCAGAATCCGCACGACTATAAAAGTGGTCCCATGCGTTTCCACCTCGGACTAAATTGGTACGGATTCTGATTGGACGACCGTGAACCAAACAAAAATATTATGTTGCCTCAGAGGATATGGATTCGGAACTATATAATCTTGATAGAAGAGTTGAAATTTAAAATACACAATATGTGGTAGGTAGAATTTTAACTCAAGTCTCCACACTCACAAGAGAGTCTAACTACCAGACTACAAGTAAATATTTAACATTTATAAGAGAGGCTAGACTTTACAAAAAAAAAAAAAAAAAAAAATTTAATATACATAATTAAAATTTTAAATTTATAAAAGTAGCTACAGCATTTCGAGCTAACCTCTAGATTTACTTTTAAAATCAATCATATAAATTTTGTTATGTTAAAAATAAATAATTAAATTTTACAGTACTTGTAATATTTTCTCTTAAAATAAATATCAATTCATTTATTAATGTTAAATGTAACTGTCCTGGTTATACTGTTTTCGAGTGATATAGTAATTGAAATTGTGAAGTCCATTGCTACTTAGATTGTGCTTCAGAAGGGAAGACGCGAAAAGAGAGAATGACAAATTTATTGTGCGGAGATGAGAGCCCGCAGAATTAGAACTGACCAGACGAGCTCACATGCTCCAGAAGGAAGAATCAGAGAAGAAGTGGAGAGGAACAAAAAAGAGCAAGTACTGCTTGGAGAAGAGCTTTACGTAAAATTTAGCAAAATCTGTCACTCCTAAATTGAGATGTAGATTTTACTATTCGGAAGATTCATCTTCCTCATTGCCTTCCCTTTTTCTTTCTTTATCGAGGAGTTTACCCTCTGGAGCACACTCTTAAAAGCCAAAATTCGAGTATAAACGGTTCGAGTTAGACCGAAACCTTAGCCTTGATATAGCGATATCACAGACTCATAGTTTTCTGTGCTCAAACTGAGAGTAGGTCCGATACTCATTGAACCTACTTTAGTTTTATTGTGTAATGATCATCCGATCTACATCAAGATTCATGTGAACTACATTGAAAGCCGTATAAATCTGATTCAATTTATGTGCGTATAAATCTGAATACTAATTGTATTGTGTTAGAACTAATTGAATCTAATTAGATCCGATGAGTATCGGACCTACACCTGTATCTTGTGCAGAAACAAACAAAATTAGTTCTGACAAAAGTTGTCGAACCAGGTGAAAACTATACCCTGTCAGTCTGTCACCGACTCGCCGTTTTTCAGTATGTGCAAAACAATTTGATCCACATGTCTCATTTACACTTCCAACGGATTTATTTACTGCGTTGAAATCTCAATCTGAATCATTATGTTACAATTTACCGTATACAAAGTACAAACAGTATGTATGGGTTAAAGTTTGGAGAGGAGAGTTGGAATGTCTTATATTTCATTGTGTTTTATTTTTTTGAGAAAGAAAGCTAGAGGTCAAGTCTTTAATTTCCATTAATCTCATTGTGTTTTATATTATTTAGTTTTTTTTTAAGTTTAAATATTTGATTTGAACAGTATCTTTATATTAAAATATGTATTTTCACAAAATTTTATATATATTGAGAAAATGTATTCTTTTTTAGATAAATACCGTACAAAATTATTGTTTTTAATTGATTTCAAAACAATGATTTTGCATTTGTCTAAAAAATACCAATATTTCTTTTCAAAAAATATAAAATTTGTTTTAATATAGAAATAATGTGGAACGGTTCTGATTGACTATTTAAATCTTAAAAATTTAAATAAAGAATATGATGTACGATGAGGCGTGAAATGCACGAATTTTTTTAAACCTTAATTGCTAAAAATTAATAGGTGATGCAAGCATTATGGTGCTGCTAGAAAACAAGAAGCCAAGAACTAGAAAACATATAGCACCAAATCAACATATAAGGTACGATCTTGCACTTAAAATTTTGGAAGTTTCAAATATATTAAAAAAATCAAGCTATTAATATATGTTTAAGTTGCTATTACAATAGCGACTCATGACAATAATTATAATTCATGTGGCAATGTGGCACATCCGTTTAAATGAGGGAATTTAAATTTAAATTTAAATTCAGGTTGAGGTAGTTGGGATCAATTCTAATTACCAATAAAATTACCAACCTTAATTAATTAGCTAGGTATATAATAATATAAAAAAAAACAGCCATTAATATAAAATATTATTATTAAAATATAGTGGTCCTGCGTTGTTCTTAAGGGACCCAATTTGATATGATGTTTTCTCATGTGTGCATGAATCCATGGCAGATAACAGGCCATATAAATGGTGTGTGTTAGTGTGTATATAATCAGATCACAAAAGAAAGAAAGAAAGAAAGAAAGAAATATACGTGCAGGGGAGGGGAATTAAATGCGGTGATGTCCTGTTCGATACTTCTGATCTCGTTCGGTTTCTTCCCCGCTTTACACGGCAGTGTTTCTCATTCTCTTTTGGTTCGATTCTATTTGGGACTCTTTTTTAGCTTTATTAGGTTCTTTTGTGGCGGTCCACTGTGTACCAAAATATGACGAGTGGGGAGGCTGATTTTTTTCTTTTTACTTTATTAATTTATAATGTTTACTATTTGACTATTTCATAACCCAGCTGAATTTATATTTTTGCTTGAGTGCATAAATAGGAAAATTAATTAGTGAAAGAATGATAATATAACACACACATATATATATAAGGAGTGTTCAAATGCTCCCAAATTTATATGCTCTCATTTGCTCTAAATCTTTTATCTCTTTTATCTTCATTTTCAAAGTCCAAATAGTCGATCCGAACCGTTCAACATGATCTTCATAATAAAATATGCCTGGAGACCAAATTTTATATTTTTTGAAATTTTTTTACTATTTTTTAAGATAGATATAAAATCATTATTTTAAGGAGAATTTGGATCATCTGATAGAGTGATTTTGTACATATCTTAAAAAATAGTAAAAAATTCAAAAAAAATATAAAATTTGGTCTCCAAGCATATTTTATTATGAAGGTCATGTTGATCGGTTCAGATCGACTGTTCGGACTTTGAAAATGAAAATACAAAATTGAGAGCAAATGTGAGCATGAAATTTTGGGTGAATTGGAAACCTCCTCTCTCTCTCTCTCTATATATATATATCTAATTAGAAGTGGCAAAATCTTAACACATTATTTGAAGTGACAATTACACAGCATAACTAGGTTAAAAAAAGTTTCACAAAATTTTCCTTCTAATTAAAAATAAAGGGGCTTGAAATTTAATTCGTTAAATTTAAACATATAATTCTCTAAAAAAAATTAAGCATATAATGGTATGCATGCTCTGACATCTTTTATGCATGATCTTTGATAAAGGGGCAAAATCTTTTATACAATCCTTCTCAAATGTTTGCTGCACAAATAAATGCAACGGAGGTGTCACAGTAATACTATGATTTTACGTGTGGGCTATGTAGCTAGATGCTGTTCATCTATATAACAATAAAAGACTTGTGTGTCCCATTCTAACTCCTAATAAATGCTCATTTCTTTAGCCAAAAAATCAGCTAAACAGAAGTATTGGAGGACAAAATGTTTGATTAAATTTCCAAGGGTATCACAATTCCTTTTTTTCAAGGTTAGCGTCTTACCGGACAAAGAGATTAGCGGTGAAAACGGTATGAATAATATTCGATCTTTATTTAAAAAATTAGATATGAATATCATTTTATATTTTAATTATCTGTATTTGAAAAGTAGATATATCATATTTTTATTCTTATATTATGTACGTAGTTGTTATGATCTATTAAACAGTTGAGATTGAAAGATGAATTTTCAGTTTTAATATCAGCCCTCCAATCACATAATTTGTCTTCTTTTGATTAAATATATTTGTTTCATGTGTAAAATTTAAAATTTAGTTAAAAACATACTCGCCACACATACTGCTATATAATTTGTCATAATTAAAATTGAATGAATATCTAGCGATCTATTTTTTTATTTCTCTTTAAAGCTATCTCTGATTCCTGCAATTAAATTATTTTCTTATTTCTTTATTTTATCTATTTCATTTCTCCTCTTCCTCTATATTTTCGACAATGAAAATGAAAATTATTCAATCTTTCAGAATCTGTAGATAATTTTTTTTATATATGCTATATTCATTGTGTCAAGAGGATAAATAATATTTATTAGGGCTACTGTATCTTTGTGAATAGATGAATAACATATTTTGTGCTGATGGAAATAATTATATCTTTCCGATATAGAGAGAAAATGAAAAATATCTAAAACTTTCGTGTAATTTGAATGGATGGGTAGTTAGATGATTTTCTACTTTCAAATTTATATTTAGGACTTTATATTATAAGTTAGCAGTAACTTTTTTGTTTGCTTATATTACATCTCCGTTGCAACACACTGGCGTGATACTAGTATTTTAATATATATTATGAAAAAAATTATGCTAATCACCATTATAATTAGATAAATATTATGAACTTCAGTATTTTTTTTTAATAAATATCCAATTTGATTCCGATCCGTCTGATATTTGTTCTGTATCTGTATCCCGCAAAAAAAAAAAAGAGATATGGATATGGTTTTTACCACTATCTGCTCCGTTTTCACCTTACAAGAGACCCACTAAATTGCTTTTTATTTGAATAAAGGTTGGATGTCAAGTCAGCTAACTATTTAATATGAACATAATTTTTTTCCAATCGAATTTCGAATCTACGATCTTCCACACAAATACTATATTATCTTTGTCATTAGACCAAAATGTTAACTCTGACTAAGTTGTTTTTTATAAATTGAAAAAAAAAATTAAACAAAGTTATAGTGCGACCAGGTGTAAAACAAAAATTTTGTATTCATAAAAATTATAAAAATCGAATGTACAAAAATAGAAAGAGTACATCGTTCCTATAAAAAAATAGTAAGATTGGACTCATTGAGTCCGATTCATAGAACTTTTTTTTTAACTGTGTAGAGAATTTGCAAAAAAATAATAATTATGGATCGTGAACAGTGATTCTGATCCATAAAAAAATTGATTTTCTATGGCGCAAAACCCTTGCATCCATAAAAATAGTTATATAGAGTTTTGTGCCGCAAAAAATCAACTCCTTTATGGATCGGAAATCACTATTCACGATCCATAATTTTTTTTTTTTTTTTTTTGTAGATTCTCTGCACAGTTAAAAAAAAATTCCATGAATTCGAAAAAAAATCATACCATAGTGCTAGAGTTGTTGGCATAAATTTAAAAAAAAAACTACATTAACTCTCTCATAAACATCATCTATCTTCCTCTTGTCATTTTTTTTCTTGTAAAAGTATAAAGCTTAAACAACAGTAGTAAGGGTGAACATATCACAATTGTACCTCTTATTTACAAATGAATTTTTAGATTATAAAAATAAAAACAAGAATGTCATCAAATGGAACTAGTTTTTTTTTTTAACTATTCTAACTACAATTTAATTAAAAGAGGAGGGCTCAAATGGTGTGTTGATTTAGTGCTCTAATCATGCCTCACATTTTAATATCTGTTTTTAAAGTCCATACAGTCAATATAAACAGTTCAATTGTATTTAAATGTGCTTGGAGATCAAATTATATATATTTTTTTAAATTATTTGCTATTTTTAATAGGTACAAAACCATTATTTTTTAGAAGATTATGCACCATCTAAAAACACGGATTTTGTACTTTTTTAAAAAAATAGTAAAAGAATTAAAAATATATAAATTTAAGTCTCTAGGTATATTTTAATATAAAAACATATTAAACAGTTTGAATTGTCTATTTAAATTTTGAAAATGAATATAAATATAAATATATGTGGCATGAATGCATGATTGAGCCACAAAAACAACGAACCATTTGATCCCTCAGAAAGAAAATAAAGTGGCCTCTTATCCAATCCCCGAATAAAATTATTATTATTGATGAATAAAAGTAATCCGTACATTCCTTGCACTCAAATTTGCGTAGTTTTTTTATATTTAGAGGTTCATCTTGAAAATATATATATATATATATTTAGAGGTATGATCTCACTGTAGCTGTGTAACATTATTTAATATTTCGCTGAGGGGCCCGCCTAAGTATTAAACTTATTCTTTTGTAATGATAACCATTCTTAAGTAACGCACTCAATCTTAGTCTTATCTCTACTGGGAGATCTTAGTCAACCCCAAATTGTACCCTATCAATTTCTAGAAAAATGCAATCAGCTCCACCCCCTCCATTTTTTTTATTACACTTTCCAAAATTACTTTTGAGATTTTTGCAACTGTTCATTTTACTCTGCTTGATATTGGGAGGATGCCGAAATTTTTATAAATATACAAAAATCGATTTTTATTTAACAATCTATACAAAATTTTGACAGAATTTTAAATCTGTCCTTACCGCTTACAAAGTTGCCGGTTTCAGAGCCCAAAACCGCTCACCTTGTTGCCGGTTCCAGGAAGCCAAAACCGCTCACCTTGTTGCCGGTTCTGGAACCGCTGACTTTGTTGCCGGTTCTGGAACCGCTGACTTTGTTGCCGGTTCTGGATTGAACTTAGATTAATATTTAATTAATTATTTTAATTCATTTTGAATAATTATTTTAATTAATTAATTCGGAATAATTAATTTATTCGGAACAATTAATCTTTAATTAATTAATTCGGATCTATTAATTTTTAATTAATTAATTCGGAACAATTAATTTTTAATTAATTAATTCGGAACAATTAATTTTTAATTAATTAATTCGGAACAATTAATTTTTAATTAATTAATTTCATTTTGAACGTTCAATTTTGATGTGAGTTATTTTATTTTTTGTTTGTATATTGTTAGTTAATTTTAATTCTAATTAATTTTGTAACGTTAATTTTTTTAAATGTTTGTTATCCAGATCAAACAAAAATCAAATATGATATGTGTGAAAGTTTTTGTTGGAGGGAACATCCAGTACAATGATGAAGGAGTCTTCTACAGTACTCGACCCAAATACTCGTTCCCAGTAACTATTAATCATAACTTCGATTATCTCCAAAATGAAATTTATAAACTGGTTGGGTTTACTGCTAGTGAAGCAAATATGGAAATCCAAGCCAAGGGTCTCGATTCAGGGATCTGTCTGTTTACAGGGGCTTGACTGTTCAGATTCAACTGAGAATTAAAACCGGAATGATTCGTTTCCAATTCTACATACAGCTCAAGAACCGGTACCCTTTGGGGGAATGACGCAACAATTCCTAAAATCATTTCGAACGATGCCTGGTTTGTTATCGGTACCAATTGGTAGTCCCGCTGACCATCAGTAGACATATTAAATCTGGCTTGGATTTCTATATTTGCTTCACTAGCAGTAAACCCAACCAGTTTATAAATTTCATTTTGGAGATAATTGAAGTTATGATTAATAGTTACCGGGAACGAGTATTTGGGTCGAGTACTGTAGAAGACTCCTTTGTCATTGTACTGGATGTTCCCTCCAACAAAAACTTTCACACAGATCATATTTGATTTTTGTTTGATCTGGATAACAAACATTTAAAAAAATTAACGTTACAAAATTAATTAGAATTAAAATTAACTAAAAATGTACAAACAAAAAATAAAATAACTCACATCAAAATTGAACGTTCAAAATGAAATTAATTAATTAAAAATTAATTGTTCCGAATTAATTAATTAAAAATTAATTGTTCCGAATTAATTAATTAAAATAATTATTCGAAGTGAATTAAAAATATTAAAATAATTAATTATATATTAATCTAAGTTCAATCCAGAATCGGCAACAAAGTCAGCGGGTATATAGTCTGAAACCGGTAACAAAGTCAGCGGTTCCAGAACCGGCAACAAGGTGAGCGGTTTTGGCTTCCTGGAACCGCTGACAGGGTGAGTGGTTTTGGACTCTGAAACCGGCAACTTTGTAAGCGGTAAGGACAGATTTAAAATTCTGTCAAAATTTTGTATAGATTGTTAAATAAAAATCGATTTTTGTATATTTATAAAAATTTCGGGGGAGGATGCTTTGTATTAAAATAAGAGGGTTCAGATGCTTTTATTTTTTTTATTATTGTTTGTCGAGCTATGTTCAATTATTCATATTGTCATATTTATGCTATAAAATATTTTTTTTAATTTTTAAAATATTGTAAATGTACTTTGTATTTAAATAAATATGAGTAAAATATACTCTCCATTAACTGTACTATTACTTGTTGAGCTAGGATGTTCATATTATCATGCTTATGCTATAAAATAACGGGTAAAGATTTTAACAGAACGGTTCTGGCTTCATACAATGCCTGGACTATAAAATTATATGTCGTTAAATACGGTTTGTGCGGTGCATGAAGTCAAAACAGCCCTGTTAACATATTTACCCAAAATAACAGCCGAAATCTCATATAAGTAATATTCAAAGAGGTATATTTAACATCAGAGTTTTGAATGTATAGGTGCATATAATTTGAAAAGTTCATCCATTAAAATGAAAGGTCGTGTTTTAGTACAATAAGAAAATGTTATTGTGTCTGTGCGTTACAACGGGTCATATTATAAAATAATAAAAAAAATCTCACACACATATATATTTTCATAAAATAAATTTAGACCAAATAACAAATAAGATTACTAGATGACATATTAAATGACATATTATATTTCCACGTAAATAACATATTTAATTAAATAATATACATATTTTTTATTTTTTTAATATATTTTTATACAAAAATCTCATACAAAATGACATATTAAATGACAAATAAGATTCCTCAAATGATATAAAAAATAGAAACAAATGAAGACATGATCAATTAGTTATCAATCAATCTAAAAGTTTCTTAAATAACATTTAAGAAATGAATGAAATGAGAACCAGTATGAAAAATGATACAATTTTCATGTGAAGAATAAATGTCTAAATAGACTACACGTAGACAAGCATACATAAAATCAAAAGAAGACATATTATTTGATTGGAGAGCTAATATTCAATCTGAAATTTCATCTTTTAATTACAGTCGTTGTCGGATCATGACATCTACGTGCTTAATATAAGAATAAAGATAAAGTAGCTCTAGAGATATTGTAATTATTTTAAACGGAAAATATCTACAAAATATTTGTTCGAATATTTATCCACATAATCAATAGAGAGAATATGTAATCAATTATAATAGTTTTTTTTATTAAAATTAAATAAATGATATTTGGTAAAGAAAGATTGTAGGTGATGGTCAAAATACTTTATTCTCCTTGTTAAAATCAAATATGATAAAATTTTGACTGTTTTGAAGGAAGGAAAGAAATGAAAAAACGGATGGCGTTTAATATGTTAATAATTTTTTTTTTGGAATAAGTGACTGTACTGGTACAGTTTTTGGATAAATTGGGCATCTGTTTCCTTTTCACTATTTAGGTGTCTACTTTTACATTTTTTCAATAATACCCTTCAAAACAGAAGTATTCATTTGGATAGCCTTGAGGGGCAACATTCAAGCTAAAGATTTATTATGGTTTGTGTAATTTATATGTTGCCACATGGAATCGTTTTTACATTTAGAGTTTTGGGGATAAACTTTAATAGATGCAATTCTAATCGTTTTTACATTTAGAGTTCAATTAGTTTGGCCTGTTGGAATATTTGGAATAATAAAAATAAGAGGACAAAAAGGAAATTTTACACAATTTCACATTTAAATTAGACAAGAATGATTTTATTTCGCCATCAAAAATTCAAAACTGAGCTAGAAGCCTAGAAGCTTAGAATGCTTCCCTGGTACTCAAATGTGGTGCCACATGTCGCCCCTTCAATTAATTACATATTTGCATGTATTATTCTTTTTTTTTCCTTTTAAACCTCTGTTTCTGCTCTGCTTCTCATTATAAAGCCATCAAGCTTTCAAAAACACTGAACCCCTCCTCCTCCCTCTCTATATCTCTCTCATCTCTATTCATTCAATTCCAACTCCACCATGCATTCAGTCCCAATATACCATGAACCAGATGCAACTGTTCCACCACCCAGTCCCACCAACATCACCTCTAACAAGTGGGGCCCCTACTCCAGCTCCAGTGATTTCACCTTAAACATGGTCATAATTCTAGTGGCACTTCTCGCTGCACTCGGCCTTGCCCTCGGTTTAAATGCCTTGATCAAATACTTCTTCTGCCACCGCAGACAACAGAACGAGAATTCCGATGTCGAGAAACCAGCACCTATTCCTGGTGCTGTCGTGGCACAATTTCCGGAGACGGTTTACAAATCAGGACCCGATGGAGAAGCGACCGAGTGCGCAATATGCTTGTCTGAGTTTGCTAACGGCGACAAGATCAGGGTTTTACCGGCATGCGGTCACGGGTTTCATGTGAGATGCATCGAGAAGTGGATTAACGGAGGCGGGTCGTGCCCGACTTGCCGGGCAAGGTGTGATGTGGGCCCCACAGTGGTGAAGAGCAGTATCACGGCAGCTGGATGTGGGGTTTAAAATGGTGGTTTTAAGGGGTTGGAAAGTTAGAATTAGAATTGCATGAGGCAGTTGAGAAGTCATGATTATAGCATGAATCAGGTGAAATGTAATTTTTCTTCTTTCCTTTTCTCTTTTAATTTGGAAAGTTTTTTTTCTTTCTTTCTTTTTGTGAAGAAGAAGGTGTTTATGTTATGTATGCACCATTGCATTTAATTCCACATCGTGCTCAATTAGTTCGTATTAATGGAAAGAGATCATCTGCTTCTGGAGGTAGGATTTTCTTGCCCCCAATGAGACTGACACGTGGATTCAGATGGATTTATAAATTTAAATGTTGGTTTTTAGTTTTGGTATGGGTCTACGTGTCAGATACTCAGAAGCAGAAAACATGTATAATGCCAGAATATTAGTTAGCAAAACTAATTATTACTAAAACAATAAGAAGAACAACGCATCCAATCAAATTCAATTGAGGTGTTAAAAGATGGAAACACAAAGGACCACACCAAACAGGGCCACGGAAGACCCGGGAATGTATCCAATCAATAAAATTTTCTTTCCTTGCTTGGTTCCGATACGAAACGGACTGATTTCCCGACAAAAATAAGAAGAAAAGCACCACCTTGAAACTTCAGGAATGTAACAGAGGAGCTTGTTTAGTAGTAACCTCTCCTGGAATCCCTGGTTTCCACAAACCAGGGGCCCCTGAGATAATTGTGGCTCGGTTGCGTTGCTGGCCCACAATTTCAAATGGATCGGGTTGAATCAGTTGATCGGATTAAACCGAATCGTCGTGGGTATCGACAGGGGCGGACCCACAAGGTCCAGGAGGGAGCCGCCCTTCTATTGGATTTTGAATTTTAGTAGAAATTTATTGTTTCCAATTTATTTTGTCCTTCTGAAAACAATTTGTCTACTACCTTTTTTTTATTGTATGGCAACTAGGGGTGCAAACAGATCGGATAAATATCCGATCATATCTGGATCTGTATTAAAAAATTAGATACGGATATGCGATATCCGAATATCCATGCAAATACAGATATAGTTTTTAATTTTAAGTATATGTATCCAAATAATAGATACATACTATATAATTTAATATATATAATGAAAATATTTATGTATATATTTACTGATATCCAATATCTGTTAAATATCCGATCTGTATTTGAAAAATAAAAGTAGATACAGATATGATTTTACCACTATACGTATCCGATTCGTTTGCACCCCATTGGCAACTTATAGAGGCGTTTCGTTTAGAATGAATTATTACATTGTTTATTATGATGTCTTGCAAACTTGCAATTATTCAGTAATATATAATTGATGCAGGCCGGGTCGGGTTTGGTGTTGGCATATTATAACCCGACCGTACCCAATAAAGTCTTCATTTAATTTAAGGGATGGGACATTCGTTGTGGATAAAATTGACAACCCTTTTTGAGACGTTTTTCGTTTTTCCTGCTTTCCTGACAAAATTTCAGAACGTAATTGAAGTTGCACTTTTTGGAGGCTTTTTGACGGGCCGTGATTTTTAATAATGCTTCGGATAAGGCCCAAAATAAAAGTAGGTTTCTATTCGTACTAGCACGGCCCTATAACATAAAGCCCAGAACTGCAGGATCCCAACCCGTGTAGAATGATATCTATATGGTCTGTTTTAACCCAACACGACTTTTAAAGCGAACCCCCTATTATCTAAATACCCTTAACCCTAAATTTGTAAGGGGACAAATTTGGGTCCGATGAATTCTAAAGCCGTCCGATCTGCTTTAAAATTTGTGCACACGGATATTAAAGTGAATGCACACAGATATTAAAGCGACATGCATAGATCTTAAAGCGGATCGGACGGTTATGGAATCCATTGCACTCAGTTTGAGTCCGATGGCCATCGGACCCAGACTGCTCTCATTTGTAAGATCTTTTATTTATGTTACATCGTTAACTACACATTCATTGGTTATATTTTTCTTCTATCAAAGGATTCATATTTTTTTCGTGTTCTCTTTTTATTTAAGAGAACATATATTTATTTCTCTGTAGGCAATTTTCATACGGTTAATCGTGTTTATTTTTTGTTATATAAAATTTTAGAGTTTTAAGAAATTGTTTATTAATATCCAAAATCTTTATGATTGCAAGATTCTAAAATAGATATTATTTTTTGAAACGAAGTCCAAGGACAATGCTAGTTTACAAAAACAAGCCATGCATTATCCAATTAATTAGGTAGTTTGCTGCACATTTGCATGAGATCATGTTGAGTTGTTCATATCGAATATTGAATCACTCGAGATGTAGCATAGTGAAAAATAAACGATTATTCAGATTCAGTTTGGTTGGGTAAAAAAATTAACAATTAGGTAACAATTCAGATATAATTTGAAAATAATTTGTATATTATATATTGATTTCGGATCGAAGATCTCAGTTCCCCACAAGGGAGATCTAGGGATCCTGCGCGCGTTGTCAAAAATAAAGGGAACTAGAGGCACTAGATCCTCTTATAAATTAATGCCTCTGATATTTGTGTTTCATGCATTAACAAGTCAAATAATTTAAAATAAAAACATAAAACTCAAATGAAATAATTAGAATAAAATAATTACAACCAAATTAAGCTGCTCGATCGTTCTACATATATGCATGCATGTTAAAAATTACGGCATCTAGCTCATACTTACTACTGGAGCAAGAGGGGACACTATATATTCATGCTCATCTCATACTCCTGGAGCAAATAAAGTGATTGCCCCTTAAACAAAGAAATTTAACAACAAAATCACCACAAAATTAAGTTTCACACTACTGGATTTATACACGTACATTTATTTCTTTAAAAATTTGTTCATCTTTTTCTTGATCCTGGTTTTCCTGTCACAAATTAATTTCATGCTCCGTTAGAAGTTGAACTCTTTCAAATTGCTGGTTGCATGTTGGGCATAGAATATATAACATACCTGCTTATTAAAATAATTAAGTAGGAGCGTTAGTTAGTGCAATACTAGGAATTGAATTGGACCAAAATTTAAAATAACAAGGGGTACGTGTTAATACTAAAAAAAGATTAGTAACAAGATTATCAAGAAGAGTAAATTAATTATCTGTCTTCTTAACAATATTTCTAGCAAGATTAATTTCTAGCAAGATTACTAACTATACTAACAAGATTATTTAAAAAAGATTAATTAATACGGAAAAGCTCAACAAATTATTAAAGAATTAGTAAAAAAGATTATTACTTCTCAGTCTTCGTGGGGCCCGCCCGTTCTTTCGATTTTTCTGCCCCATTTTGACTTTTGAGTGACTTGGGATTAGGGTTGCATAAAATAATCGTAGTTCATGATTCGATTCGAAATTAATTCAAACCAAACTCAAATTGGACCTGATTTGTTCAAAATAGGTTCGCAAACTATTCTAGTTCGAATCTCAAAGTAACGTAAACTGTTGATTTCCACTAATAACTTAAAAAATAAAATATAAGACTGTCCAGTCATAGATCATAACTCGTAAGTCGTTATTCTTGCTCTCAGTTCTGAAACTCTAAAGACTTTCATCTCTCGCTCTCGGCGACTACGATCAGTCTTCCTTATCCTAAAAAATTTCATAAAAGATTCGAAATTGAGTTCGTAAAAAATTCGATTCGAAATTTATTCAAACCAAACTAAGTTCGAAATTAATTCAAATCAAATTCAAACTAAGGTAAGTTCGATTCGTTTGCAGCCCTACTTGGGATTGAATTAAATTAAGGTAGGTTTGAATTAACTGATGGATTCAAAACCAAACTAAGGTAAGTTCGATTCGTTTACAAATCAGGACCTGATGGAGAAGCGACCGAGTGCGCAATATGTTTATCTGAGTTTGCGAACGGCGACAAGATCAGGGTTTTATCGGCATGTGGTCACGGGTTTCATGTGAGATGCATCGAGAAGTGGGGCGGGTTGTGCCCGACTTGTCGGGCAAGGTGTGATGTGGGCCCCACAGTGGTGAAGAGTAGTATCACGGCAGCTGGATGTGGGGTTTAAAATGGTGGTTTTAAGGGTTGGAAAGTTAGAATTAGAATTGCATGAGGCAGTTGAGAAGTCATGATTATAGCATGAATCGGGTGAAATGTAATTTTTCTTCTTTCCTTTTCTCTTTTAATTTGGAATTTTTTCTTTTTTTTTTTCTTTTTGTGAAGAAGGAGGTGTTTATGTTATGTATGCACCATTGCATTTAATTCCACATCGTGCTCAATTAGTTCGTATTAACGGAAAGAGATCACTTGACCCCGGAAGACTGACATGTGTGTCTAGACAGATTTATAAATTTAAATATTAGTTTTTAGTTTTAGTATGGGTTCATGTGTCAGTGACTCAGGGATAGAAAAATCCTGCCTCTTGAGAGGCAGAGAATTCGGTTCCCGTATTAACATGTATAATTAAAAATATTTATGTATATAACCGATCCATATCTATACGTATATATTAAATATTCAATCCGTATCTGTATTTGAAAAATAAAAATAAAAAGGGAAAATTTGTTTTATGCCACTCTAAAACTTGATATTTGTCAAAATGCCACTAAAAAAACAATATTTGTCAAAATGCCATTAAAAGTCAATGCTTATTTTAATTTTGCCATTATCTCAATTTAAAAATTATAATCTTTCAAAATACCCAAACTGCCCCTGTCAGATTTTTTTTTTTTGAATTTCAAATTTTTTCGAATTTCAAAATTTTTTGAAATTTCAAATTTTTTCGAATTTCAAATTTTTTGAAATTTCAAATTTTTTGAAATTTCAAATTTTTTGAAATTTCAAAATTTTTAAAATTTCAAATTTTTTGAAATTTCAAAATTTTTAAAATTTCAAATTTTTTCGAATTTCAAATTTTTCGAAAATCAAATTTTGAAAATCAAATTTTTGAAAATCAAATTTATAGATGAAATCAGATTTAATCAATTTTTTTTGGGGAGTCCGAGCCGGGGGCTGCCACGAAAAAATTTGAAAAATTTGAAATTTTGAAGTTTGGAAAAATTTGAAATTAAAAAAAAATTTGAAATTCGAAAAATTTGAAATTCGAAAAAAAAAAAATCTAACAGGGACAGTTTGGGCATTTTGAAATATTAGAATTTTTAAATTGAGATTAAAGAGGGATAATGGCAAAATAAAAATAGGCATTGAGTTTTAATGGTATTTTGACAAATATTGTTTTTTGAGTGGCATTTTGACAAATATCAAGTTTTAGAGTGGCATAAAACAAATTTTACCACTATCCGATCCGTTTGCATCCCTAATTAATGGTACCTATGGCTGCATAAAATATTCGTAGTTCGTGATTCGATTCGAGTTTGATTCGAAAAAGTTCGTAAAAAATTCAATTCGAAATACTTTGAAATTAATTCAATCCAAACTCAAACTAGACCTAGTTCGTTCGAAATAAGTTCGCAAACTATTCTAGTAACGTGAACCGTTGATTCCACTGATGACTTAGAAGTTAAAACATAAGACCGTCCAGTCATAATTAGTAATAACTCGTAGGTCGTTACTCTTGTTCTTAGTTCTGAAATTCTAAACGACTTTCACCTCTCGCTCACGGCGACTACGATCACTCTTTCTTGTCGTAAAAAAGTTCGTAAAAGATTCGAAATTGAGTTCGTAAAAAATTCTATTCGAAATTAATTCAAATCAAACTAAGTTCGAAATTAATTTAAACTGAGGTAAGTTTGATTTGGTTCGATTCGTTTGCAGCCCTACTGGTAACTGATAAAATTACTGATTGGTATAGAGCCGTTTCGTTTAGAATGAATTATTACATTGTTTATTATGATGTGTTGTGATTATTCAGTAATATATAACTGATACAGGCCGGGTCGGGTTTGGTGTTGGCATAATTATAACCCGACCGTACCCAATAAAGTCTTCATTTAATTTAAGGAATGGGACGTTCGCTGTGGATAAAATTGACAACCCTTTTTGAGGGGAATTTTTTATAAAGTATAAATAAAAATATTAAAATTAATCTGTCGATATGATTGCCGACAGTTTTATAAAAAGCATAAGGAACGGAAGCGCAAGCCGTTCTCCAATATTTTTTTTTTACGAGAACGGAAGCGCAAGCCGTTCCCTGATCATTTTTCTCATTTTTCATCTGTTTCGCATCAACAGCACAGCAGCTGCAACAGAAAATCCGAAAATTTCCTTCTTAAAAAAAAATAGAGAGAACGGCTTGGGAAGCCGTTCTCTACAGTAATTTTTTTTTTTTTTTTAACATTTTGTTTATAAAATAAATCATATATTTTGTTTGATTTTGTATATTAACAATAAGATTAATGGAACAATTTGAATATATTTTTTTTGTGTATTTTGACCATTTTATCATTTTATCGAATCAATGAATTGATTTTCTATATAAAAAAATCAATAAATATATAAAAATCAATGGATTGGTTTTCAAATGTACATATTATTTTTTAAAATTTTAAAAACAAACAAATTTAATCATTTAATTGTTATTTTTATTAAAACTCATTTTAATTTAAAAAGTACTTATTTTTTGTAAAAATATAAAATAAGTGTTTTATTTATGAAAAATATGTTAGTATTCTAATTGGTCGATTTTTTAAAATAATGATACATTGGTCTACTACATGGAGGATTTAGAAGTTTCTGTAACCATAAGTTTTGAAAAAAAAAATTAAAATAGAGTCGATTTTTGCCATAAAAGATGTTAGATTATGGAAAATATGTCCATTAATCATTCAGAGACATTATTTCCTAGAAAAAAATATCCAGATATACAAATTTTTAGTATTGTTATTGTAATTCACTTTTACATTTTCTTTTAATTTTCTTTACGGAAATATTTATTGCTTTTTTTATATAAAAAACCAATCAATTGATTTGTTAAAATGATAAAATGATAAAATGGTCAAAATACACAAAAAAAATATATTCAAATTGTTCCATTAATCTTATTGTTAATATACAAAATCAAACAAAATATATGATTTATTTTATAAACAAACTGTAAAAAAAAAAAAAAAAAAAAAAAAAAATTACTGTAGAGAACGGTTTGGGAATCCGTTCTCCGTATTTTTTTTTGTTCTGGGAATATAGGGAACGGTTTGGCAGTCCGTTCCCCAGGCAGCAACACGAAAGCCACACGGATCCGGCGAAAATTAGCAGGGAACGGCTTCCGATTCCGTTCTCGTAAAAAAAAAAAAATGGGGAACGGATTGGCAAGCCGTTCCTTATGCTTTTTATAAATCCGTCGGTAATCATATCGACAGCTTAACTTTAATTTTTTTATTTATGTTTTATAAAAAAATCTCCTTTTTGAGGGAAGACCTTTTTCGTTTTTCCTGCTTTCCTGACAAAATTTCAAAACGTAATTGAAGTTCAACTTTTTGGAGGATTTTTGACGGGCCATGATTTTTAATAATGCTTCGGATAAGGCCCAAAATAAAAGTAGGTTTCTATTCGTACTAGCACGGCTGTATAACATCAAGCCCAGAACTGCAGGATCCCAAGCCGTGTAGAATGATATCTATATGGTCCGTTTTAACCCAACACGAATTTTAAAGAGAACCCCCCTGTTATCTAAACTAGTGACCTTGTTGCGGCTCCGCCACAACTGATTTTTTTGGTGTTTATTGATTTATATGGATGACATTTTTGTTTTCTTCCGCAGCACATATTCTTTTATTCGGAAATTGTATTAATTAAGTAAACAAAAGGACTTTTATATATGTACAGAAATCGTATCGTATATTTTTGTTGTTTAGAACAATCAAACCAACAAACAAACAAGGACCCTTCTAATTGTACCCAAGAATTTGTACCCACTTTTTACCCAAACCAACTGTCATTTGACACTGAAAAATACTGTAACAGACATTACAAAATACTGTAAAAGATGAGATAATTTTTGTAAAAAATAACAACTTGCAACTTCCAACATCTTTGTACTTGGTGTACTTTGTACTTTCAAAATTGTTGTACTTTGACAGTTAATGACAGTTAACTGTACTTGTTTTACTTAAGAATCTGCCCACTTGTGTACTTTCCCCCTTCTAGAAGTTTTTAATTTTTTTTAAAAAAAAATTCTATCGTTTTAGAAGTTTTGATTATTAATTTTTTTTTAAATTCATCATTTTTTTTCATTTTTTGAATTAAATAATCTGTACAATTACGGATTCAAACTAATGAAATTGAATATAGTAAAAAACAGCTACGTAAAGTGCAAAAACAACGACAAAATATATATTCCAAAATACTGTAACATAACATTATGAAAAGTTGTAACAATAAAGTATCAAAACTGTAACAAGAAATACCACAGCAATGAAGTATGTAAACTGTAACAATTACCATAACAACTATAAAACAACAAAAATATCAAAAAAAAACTTTATAAACATAACTTTGTAACAAATATAGACAAATAATGTAACAAATGTAGACAAATATTGTAACAAATTAATTCATTCTGTATATCAATCAGTATCAACATACTGTAACAAATGTAGAGAAATAATGTAACAAATATAGAGAAATAATGTAACAAATGTAGGAACAAACTATAACAGATATACTGAATATCAACCAGTGTCGAAAACCGTCTCAACTGTAGACAATTAAACTAAGACTGAACATCAATCAGTATCCAATACTATAACAACTGGAGACAAATAATCTAACAAATGTAAATAAATATTGTAACATATTTATCTAATACTTATACACAATGTTCCCAGTGGTTCTTCTTACACACAGGGACAAATAGCCATTTGATTGTCTCAAACTGTTGGCCAGACAGTTGAGGAATAGCCATCACCGCCTGTTTCTCTGTGTATGTGTGCATTAAGATCTACATTTTACAAGAGAACATACTGTAATAAATATGAACAAATAATGTAACAAAGGAAAATCAAAACTGTACAGTACTATCAAATATGAAATGAAATAATGTAACAAATGTCTAACATAACTGTAGCAAATAATGTACAATACTACAACAAATTCTAGAATTGTAGCAAATAAATGTAAATGAAAATACAAAACGAGAATAAAAAATTACTGAGGTGTAAGGGGAAATGAAAAACTAAGGGTGAGCAACTGGTGTTTCAAATTGCATCACCTGCAGAACGACCTCAACCAGCTAAACAAAAACAAAATTATATGTTAAACATGCAAACATATAATGTAATAAAGGAATAAAAATACTGTAACAGATATGAATAAATACTTTAACAAACATGAATACACTAAATTTGTATGCAAGAGCACTGACTTAAATAATGCAACATATATAAAACAATACTGTAACAGATATAAATAAATAATTTAACAAACATGAATACACTAAATTTGCATGCAAGAACACTGACTTAAATAATGCAACACATATAAAACAATACTGTAACAGATGTGAACAAATACTGCACAATCTTGAATAAATAATGTAACTGCAGACTGTAACTTAGAGGACTGAACAAATAATGTAACATACTTAAGAAAATACTGTAATTTATACGGAGTGGATCATGTAACAAATTGCACATATGCTGTAATAATCACAGTCTGAAGACAAGATCTAGATTTTGAAATGCAATTGATACTAAAAATTCTTCAAAAACAAAAATTCAAATCTAATTTCGTACAATCAACAATAAACTACTCCAAAAATCCAGAAAAGAAGATCAAACAACAGCGAGATTATGGATTAACAACTTACTAAATTCGCTGAACTCAGGTTAAACCTCCGATACTGTAACATAACGAATCCAATACTGTAACAAATGTCAACCAATACTGTACATATTTCACTTTTGTCTGTCATCTTCGATCTGAAATTTGTAATTTCAGATCTGGAATTTGTCCGATGGCATCAAGCACTTGAGAGCAGAGAGGAGGTACATCGAGAGAGAAGAGAAAGAGAAGAGAACGGAAGAGACTGGAAATAAAAAAGAAAAACAATAATAATTGAGAAACTTGTTTATATCGAGGCTGTGGAGAGAAATGTGGCCAATCGTTTGGATAAAGCTTGGATCCATGGCTCAGGATCTCCTTGAAAAGGCCTAGATCTATGGCTCCTTCAAGATCGTGCGGCTCGAAAGGATGCATATGACGCGAGGAAGAGGTGGAGAAGAGGCAGAGGGACCGAGATGGGAGGCGGAGGCGGCCGGAAATGGGAGGCGGCGGAGGCGGCCGGAGATGGGAGGCGGCAGAGGCGGGGGCGGTCGGAGAGAAATCATCATAAAAGAAGAGAGCTGGGTTTGTCATTTGGGAAGAGCTTTGGTTTTGTGTGGGTGCTAGAAAAAAGGAGAGATGAGGAAATGATGGAGAATGTGAGAGACAGGAAGTTATTTATAGCCAGAATGGTTAAGAAATTTTATCCAAAAAGTTGGGTAAAAACTGAGTACAAAATATTGGGTACTAAAACCTTTTCTCTACAAACAATGAATAAACTGCATAGGACATATTAGCAGTCAAAAGTAGCATTTAATAGTAAATAGATTCAAATTTATACAATTCAGGTTTAAGATACTTTGATACTTTCATTTGGTTAAGTAAAAATCAAATAAAAGGGGTCAACAAAAATATAAAAAAGGAGGGAAAATTCTAATGATTGTTCATACGTAAGATATTAATTATCATCAATTGCGATACCGGCAAGAATTATATTTGAATTATCTAATATAAATATCCGTTAAAAGAAGGGAAAAGAAAAGAAGATAAAAGCTTGAACATTGTTCTAAAACTTACATGAGATATATTGAGACATGCTAAGACAACTATTGAACGAACAATATCAAAATGTCAGTGTGCTTGCTTCCTAGAAATGCCATACGAAATTCAAAATACAGAACACAGAGCAGTCTAATACATACACTCACTGATCCTATACCGCAGGTAACCACACATAGATCAGATATGATCTCATCAAGCATACTCTGGAAACATAAAAAAAATATACAATAAGTCAACATACTTTTATATTTTATTTACATATAGCTTTTGTCAATTGATGTAACAGTAAACCCATAAATAAAAAAAAAGCCCAATTTGGCATCATAGTTTCCTTTTGTTAAATGTTGTAATATTTCATATTCTTTCTGAATTTTCATTTAAAAATATTACAGTGCATAATCAATGACCTCATATTTACTACCGGTGCCAACCTCGAAGCCTCCCAAATCACAGGACTACAATTTGGTTGAATCCAGTACAGTAGGAATAAGTGGGGGCCACAACACATTGTACAAGAAGATTGAAGCAGAATCATATTAGTATTGTGGCCTAGGCAAATTGTGGTCCCCATCAAATTTCATTATATTCTTATCTCTATAGAAGAGTATCAAGTTATTTTCTGATACAATAATAATATGTTATAATGGAAGCAATACCCAATTTTCTATAGTAGCACAAATAATACCTGATATTTGACAAATTGTGCACCTAATGCCTGAAGGAGTGAAGATTTTTTTAAACCTGTACACAAACAAAAGTACAATTTGGATGCAAGTTTAGAGCTGCCTCACCATGGTGAAGACATATTAATTCATATTCCATAAAATAAGTGATATGCTGATATTACCTCACTTGGAATTAATGTTTGATGTTCTTATTATCCACACATATCCATCCTGTCAGCACACATCAATAGAAGGTAACAGGCATAGATTTTTTGTTCTCAACAATAAATTCATTTTATTAATATAATGGCTCCGATCAAACATGTTGAAATTGAAATCATCCTTTCTCAATGAAATGAACTCATTTCTCCTTTATCATTGCTTCAAATTGAAATCATCTTCTCTCAATTAAATGAACTCATTTCTCCTTTATCATTGTTTCCGATCATAATTGTCTAATTACCACAAAAATATTCTAGAATTCTAGCCTTTTATAAAAAATGAATGGCTAACCTGACCCCTTTGGTCCCATCAAAGATGCAGAGGCCAACCTAAGAACAGATTTGGGCCAATTTTGTCTGGAATGTCAGAAAATCTTAATATTAATTGATTAATATGATCTCAGTCATTGCAAATTACAATAAAGTGAGGCTAACACTATTCGAAAAATCCAGTCTCTAATTGAAGCATCCATTTATGACAATATTAATCAATTTTCTTTTTAATCCATACTAAAATTTTGCAAACATTTTTTATACCATTGTGAATGTTATTATGTAAGGTGAGCACCTAAGAGTATGTATTCAGACAATTTGATAAGCGCTTCACAGTTTACTAAGACACTTTTTGAAGAGTTCAATTTTGCTATATATTTGCATTTGAAGTTGGAAATATACGTATTTGCTATATACTAAGACAATATTAGGTCTCAATGTGCTCTAGCGCAACAAAAGAGAAAAAGTTAAGAAGAGTGAGGCTAAGGTAATATACGTAGTGCCGATTGGTCCGTACTACGGATAAATATTTTCATTTTCGAAGTCGAATAGTTGATCTGAACTGTGCAAAATAAATTCCATAGGTAAATGTACCTGAAGACTAAATTTCACATTTGTTAGAATTTTTGAACTTCTTTTTTAGATAGGTTGAATATCACCATATGGAGATCATGTTGAGAGACTCAGATCGATTGTTTAGACTGTGAAAATGGAGATATTAATTCATAGTACGGACTAATATGTGCTATGCATAGTACCGTAGCCTCACTCAAAGAAGAATACGAGAAATTACCCTATGCTAGTAGCAAATCAAAAATCTATCCAATTGCACTCCTATGTAGTATTAATATTCCCCCTGCAACATTTAGTGAACGGTACAATCAATTTTAAATCAATGGTGCTGGATGTTGTTGCTTCTTTTAGGGAAAAAAGAAACAGATCCTTGGAATTCTTGCTAGAAATCATGTTTAACATAGAGTACTACTGTTAAGCTGATGGAAAAAGAGAAGCAAAAGTATCCACCTTTTGGTCGCGCATCAGCTGCAAATGGAATTAGTTCTAGAATTTTTTGTATGAGAGAATCAGATTGCTGAGTTCTCTCTAAGTTCAAGAAAGAACAGGAAAAATGAAGAAATAGAAGATAGGTACCACACTTTGTGTAGTTAATGAGTTCGACAGTAATTTCTCTTTGTTCTCTGATAGCATCTCTTTATTCCAGTATAATTTATCAAAGAAACATCTATAATACACAATTTATATAATATTCTTAATGTGATGTTTCAATAGATGAATGATTGGCTTATTTCAATGAACACTCATCAGGTTATTACTCAAAATTCATTAATTAATATGTAATACTACTTTCTTTTACGAGCAGCTAACAACATGGCAACATTGAAATTTTCAATTACATAGGAACTCATATTCCAATAAAGAAAAGCAATGGGATTATCTGATTTTCTGACAAGGCAGGCTTTCTGTTTCTAATGCTATTTATTTTCGAAACTTCTCTGTATTTTACTTTGTTGATACTTAACTACTATAATTCCATACCTACAGTGTCGTCCTAAAATTGCTTCCCGTGTGTACTCTGTCAGCGCAAGGAAGCTATCAGATGCAAATATCTGCAATAATAACAAATGGATGTAAATTAAATTAGTAGATTAAAAACTGAAAACACTGCAAGAGATTCTAAAACAGTATCAAGAGAAGTTACAATTGTGTTATCAGGAAGTCTAGGATTTGTTATTTCTTGATTGTCTCTAGTGTCGTTGCCAGATCAATCCCTTATCTTATATCCTTCTCCCTTTCCACACGATCCCAACCCCCTGTTCTTTGTACTTCCTTCATCATTAACACCCCTGGAGCTGCCTCCGCATTTGACACCGGTGCTTCAACTAAACTCCCTTTCTATTCTTAAACCTAAATAAAAATAATTTCAAGCTCCAGGTTGGGAAAAAATTTATTATAAAACTAATTTGTTATGATATTTAATTAAAAAGATTGATGGTCAAAAACTGACCCAATTAAGGAGAGGCAAACTGATTTGTGTGCGCTGTGGTACAAGGACTCGCTTTTGAAGTCATTGAGTGGAGTGAGACGGCCTGGTGATTTTAAGAAGCTTTTTGCCTCAGAAATGGTTCTCTGAGATGAATCCAGTCCCCAATTTCTCTAGCTCATTTAGTTTATTTTTTGAGTTTGAACTCTGTTTGTGACCGTCGAGGATGCTTCATTGTTTGCACCACCTCAGTCATGTATGATAAGGCTTTCTACTTTAGTCTTGCTGCAAAAAATTAGGTGTCGTGAGGTGATGTTTGGAGAGTATTTGAGAAGAGAAATTGAACTACACATTGGCTCAAGTATGCGTAAATTGTAGCGAATAAGAGGAACAGGTAATTCATTTAGTCATTGACCAGAGCTAAAAAAATATTTTCTAGTATCATTGACCAGAGCAAGGGCTTTAACAGAGAATGTATTTTTTCATCAATCATGTCAATTAGCTATTCTTTCAAGGAAGATTACTTTGCCATTTACATGGTTAGTCTCCACCTAAACTTCTAGTATATGATACATCAAATAAGCATACCTTATTTTTATAATTTAATGTAGTTGAGGGACAATACGAACAATAGCCACTGTCACAAAAAGCCAAGTCTAAGGACAAGTAATTACTTAATAACAACTATATATGCACCATATAAATTGAACATAAATTTTGGTGATGAATATTTAGCTCCACTAAGCATCGAGGAAGAAAAACTGTACACATCAATAATACTTCCTACTAAAATTTCAGAAACTAATATATGCAACAACATCTCAAGAGCTGCTATATAAATTCAGATTCTGATTAAGTGTCACTCAGGTCCGGTCAAAGCAACAGACAAATATCCATCACATCATTTTGTATTTGCAAGCTCTAATTGAGCACCTTGATATCAATAATATTAATTACCTGATGCGAGAACAACAATTATGT
>CAXKVW010001283.1:0-41076 GCA_964058825.1 Carex arenaria | reverse complement strand
TTCAATAAAAATATACTAATTATATATTTGATATAAGCTAAGTGTAAGAAATATTGAGTTCGAATACTATAGCAATGAGTGCATATATATATGGTCCAATTAAATACTAGATTCAGCAAAGTTTAATTTTTAATATTTCACCATAATATATTCATTGGCGAGTCGTATTACTTGCATTGTAATTGATTCAAAGCTAATGACATTATTTATTTCTTAATTTCTTAAGATTATATCTTCTACATAATTAGAATATTTTTTTATTGAAACATAAATATCTCACATTCTCACTAAATTGTTGTTAACATATAATTTGGTAAAATTATTGTAATTGTGAAATTTATACCGAATAAACTAGATAAAATGTATATGTTAAAATTATTATGTTATAAAAGACTTTATAAAATAAGTTAATACCATGTCTTGTAATAATTTTTAAAAATACCAATATGTTAGAAATATTATATATATACACTAATACTATACTTTTTTTTTTCTTATGAGAACTAATACTATACTTTCTGATTTTAGCAAATAAAATTTCACACTTAAAATTTTTATTCTAAATCATTTATATACATAAAAAATAAAAATAATCAAAATATAGATGAGATATCACAATTGTATATTTTACTTAAGGAAAAAATAAATGAGAGTAAATAGGGAGGAGTGAGAGGGAGGGAAATAGAGGGAACAAGTGGAGTTCACAAGGACATTTTGTTAAGAATTTTGGAAGGAGGATATTTTGTTCTATGTTTTGAAAAAGAAGGGAACTTTGTAAAATTTCCCAATAAACATGCATAACTGAAGAAGAATCAATGCCGACATTTTTATCCATGCCCATAAATTCATACAATTCGCCAACTCTGCCCATCAAATTTGAATTCTGTTAAAACTGTCCAAACCGGCTATTTAATAGCCGGTTCCTAATTTTTATTAGAACCAGCGGTTTAATAGCCAGTTTTAATAAAAATTAGGAACCGGCTATTAAATAGCCGGTTTCTATTTTTTTTTTTTTGAAAAAAGTTATAATTTTTTATTTTTTTTTATTAAAGTTTTAGAAATTTTTGATATGTTTCTTTAAAATTAGATAGAAAAATACATAATTTAGTTTATTAGAAGAACTGAAACAAATAATCCGGATCAATATTTTTCAGATTGGGTTTTTTCGCGGCTGTAAGAAAAAGTAAAATATTTCATTGTGTGTTATTAGAAAAAATAAAACGGCCATAACTTTAGAAAAAAATGAAATGGATCAAGGGCCGGAAATATCGTTTTTTTTAACTTTAAACGGCCATAACTTTGGCTAGAAAGTCGAATTGGCGCGTATGACCCCAATTCGGAAAGGGGGGAGGAGACGGTGGGGACGTCACACCTCGGGTATCCGACGAATCAGAATCGCCAAAAAACGTCGTTTAGTGCCTCAAAAATTAAGTTTAAGATTTTTAGTGTCTTCCACTAAATTTTTTTATGTTGAAAAATACTT
Organism: Carex arenaria; assembly: GCA_964058825.1. Lineage (NCBI taxonomy): Eukaryota > Viridiplantae > Streptophyta > Magnoliopsida > Poales > Cyperaceae > Carex > Carex arenaria. The sequence goes on along the minus strand of CAXKVW010001283.1, from coordinate 39,593 downwards.
TTCAGCACTGAGAAATGCACCAGCAGCAAATGCAATTGCCACAGGAGAAGTCTCATACAAGAATTTTGTCTTCCGGTTCGATTTCAAGGACTGGAAGGTATATGCTCTAGCAATCCTGTAATTATAATATACTTTACTGGTTCCGTTGATTCTAAGAAGCGCAGGCTTCTCTTTGCAAATTAGTAGTCTAGATAGGAACATTATATGGAATATATCGCTTGATTTTGACTTGAAAAAGTAAAGCATGTTTAGATAATTAGGTTCGTGTATTGGTTTGAGTATCAGAGATATACTTGTTTTATGTATTTATCTAGAAGTGTCTTTTGAATGGAGATCAATTTATTTGTTTCTAATAACTGTTGTACCCTAAATAAACTGCTAGATATTTTTAATTTGACACACGGCAATGAAATGAAAAATGCCAAGATATGAACAAATTCATAATTAAATGGCATGTGCAAAATTATAAATTTTCATAGACTCGATATGTCATGATATGAAGCGGTTTAGAAAATTATGAAATCTAAACTAATTTCATGAATGCCCAACAGAACCTTACATCTGGGGCCCCCATGTCAGTCTAAAAGGATTTAAATTCGCTAGACTTCAGAGATGGATAAACATGGTCCATATAGTTATAACTCAATGGACCGAAATGTCAATGGTTTGGTTCAGAGTACACCAAACCTACCCAATAAATGGGGTAAGTCGCTGGGTTGTAAAATGACCCCTTCAATTACTGTGAACCCGTTCCTCATGAGCCGCATCAGAGTCAGTATGGGGTCCACTAAGAGCCGGGTTTATATAAGAAATGCATGAAATGAAAAGACCCAATTGGTTTAGAATTAGTGAGACCGACAATGGACCCCACCCGCCAGCATCCCCTCTCCTCTCTCCTTCCTCCTATTCTCTCAATCCATGCCAGTAACTCAAAAGAAAAAAATGGAGAGAAGATGAAAATGAAAGAAGGAGAATGAAATTGATTCAACCCTCGGTAAACCTAAATAATGGTTCAATGAGCAATGGGATTACAACCGTTTGTTGGGCTCTCATGTGATACTGTGACAAAATCCGAAAGAAGAAGAAGAAGGAGGGAGACAGAACTCAATAAGAGGCTGCACCAAACACCAAATCAAAGGTATAAACACACTCCTCACCTCCCTGCGATGATCCCGTTTGCGTCAATTTGTAAAGAATGGCAGCAATTCGGGGCGGACCCAATAACCCGTTAGCAGGAGTTCATGACAATGAAAGCCTTATTGAGAAGAAAGAGTGCTCCTAAACGTTTCAAATGACTTGCTGGGATCTGGTGAGGCCTTGTAATGCATTAATTGATATGCATTCAAGTAAATTACCCGAAATGGTATACTGGTGCATTGATGAATTCGGCGGCAGGAGGTGCAGCATATCAGAAACAGAAATTCGGTATGGTGTCATCAAGAACAACTTAATCCTTATATTGTGTCTTCTCTGTGGAGTATTACCATTGGTTGAATGCAATTAAACAAGCTAGGTCCATGATAAGGAAATTGAAATCGCAAGCATAATGCACCCACTGGTAGCTGTTACTGTCAGATGGTACTGTACCCCCTCCTGCATCAAAATTGGCTCTATATGCAGCTGGCCTGGTGCAAATGAGAAGCTGCCAAGGGAGAAGCATCTTCTCCATGCTTGAGGGAATACATGACACAAGTCAAACTCATCTCAACCATTGAAATTAAATGAATCAAAGGATTAAAATTCGAAATGCCAACATGGCAAAATTCAATTGGCTATAGCTTCTGCCAATTACAATCCCAAGACACTAGAATTGAACTTTGTTCTAGTGTGATTTGGCCAAAGTGACAAGTCAAATCATTTAATTTCTAGTGTGATGTTGGCATTTCGAATTTTGCCAATTGTGATGAGCAACAAACATTGGCCAGGGTCAAATCATTTGTTCTAGTCTGTTATATGTGATGAGCAACAAACATTAGTACACAAAAAAAAAAAAGATAATCAAACAAAGTGACAAGTCAAATCATGAAGAATATGTCAAGAAATGGCTTTATAAGTTGATGTTTAACTACATCCTTATATTTGCTAGTATCTTATCATATAAGCTTCTTGATTTGATAACTAAAAGTGTATAAAACAGAAATTTATGGACTTTATGCATTAAAGAGAGAAGACATAGGGGTGAATTGCTAAGGATTGATGTTTTATTACATCTCTTTATGCACTTTGTTCTTACTGTTGCATCTCCTCAATATGTGTCATGATATGAACCAATATAGGATGAATGGAGTAGTGTGGATTGATGTTTAACTACATCTCCACATGATCTCTATGAATCTGTCTCCAAGTAAATATGTGAAATTCCAAGGACTTAGTTGCATAAAAACAGAGCAAAGAGTAAAGGATATAGAACTATGAATGTTCAATGATTGGATACTCAATTATTGCCTTGACATGTGAAACTTATGCAAATTCAAGGACTTGTATGCATATATCATGTTCTTATGCCAAAACCCTACCCAAATGCTGTCCAAAGACTTGCTTGTATAGTAAAGAAGTCAGAACCAGGCTTGTACCAGTCCCATATGCAAAGGACATAGCAATATGTGCTATACTGGTAACAAAAATGCCCAAATTGACCTGTTGTCACAAATCAGTCAGTGCAGACTGATCTGTCACCCAAACCAGAAATCTAAAAACACAGATAGGTAGAGGGTTCCAAGACAATCAGTTTAGACTCAAACTTTGCACCTTTCTGAATTTTCTACTATTTTCTATGAATTTTTGAAGTTGGACCTTTGAGATTTCAGATTCTGCATTGTGCATACAGCTGCCAGCATTCCTTTTTCCCTTTATTTTTACTTTCAGTGAATCTGACTGTAGAGATAAGTATATCATCATGTAGATCATTCAAAAACACCCAAAATAGACTATAAATTTGCATCATTTGAATATATATAGCATGAGTTATGATTTTTCAAAGTTTTATATGCATATAGTTGGCAGCATTGACCCCTGTGTATAAATTCATCAATATCAAACAATACAGGGGCCAAAATAAAAATCTAAAAATCTGGTCAAATAAATGAATTCAAGACATATGATTTCAACATAAATTTCTCATTCATAGGATTTTTCTTCTGTCTTTTATAATTTTTCAAAGTCCATACTTCTCTGAAAATATAAAACTGCATATGTGCAGTTTGCTGGTAAATGACCCCTGCCACTGTTTGGCCTTGTTCAGGCATCAAATGACCTTGAAAATTAAAACTAAAAATATATTTGAAAACTAGACTCTCTGCCAATAATTATAGACTCTAAGTTTGTTCAATTACTGATTATATATTACCTTAAATAAAATCATCAATTAAATAGAAAATTCTGTTAACAGATGAACATTTATGCCCCTGCACTTGTACAGAAAATCATATAAATAACAATGAAGTTCTAGAGCAGCAAAACCTTTGCATATGCACTCATGTAGAATGGTAATCAATCAAATTCATCTGACTTATGAGCAAGGTTTATGAAAATAAGTCATCTCATGAAATATATATATGCATATATGTATAAATAATGAACTCCCACATGCTCCTTCAAGTTGAATTCCCCTCAAAACTTGAGCTAAACCTTCCTACCCTCTGATATGTTTCCATGCACTTAAAAAATCAAACCCAACTAAAACCAATACCATGTCAAACCCATTGTATTTGTTGTCAGTACCAAACCGTGAAGTCAAGAACTCAAACATGCTTAAATCCTTGATCAAGCTCAAATCGATGAATGCTCGAGCCTATATACCTCTATGCGATGCCAAATGACCGATCAATTGAAGAAAACCCTGATCAATTTGATGAGAATCGGAATAAACTTCAGATCGGTACCGATGCACTGTGCCTCGGCCAAGAACCACTGCTACAATGATCGCCGGCCACCGATAAGATCATCAATGGTCTCCTGAGAGTGAGGCGATGTCAACCCCGTTCTTATCCGGCGCTGCCATGGCCGGAATGACGCCGGAGACGACAATCCTAATTAGGCACAGGAGATGTCCAGTGAAATTGAACTCCATCAAGTCTGCACGACTTTTGATGCATCGTATGCCATGAGATTCTGGCGCCAAATGAATACTTTGAATAGAGCACAAATCTTAAAGTCATTCGATGGCCAAGATGATATTGATCCATAAATCAGTCTCTGCAAATGATCCCCACCTCATATTAATGCGTTAAGGCCGCTTTGCACGATCTTTGACTCAAGCCCAAGCCCAAAACTCGATTAAATTGATAAAGCCCGAAGCCCAAAAGCTATACATATGTGAACCATTCTCAAAGCCTATATAAGCTTTGCACAAATCTTTGAACCCAATATCCAAATCTTAATGCCTAAAGCCTAATCCAAAGGCCCATAAAGCCTCTGTAAATAAATAAATCCCTTTTGCATATAAACCCCTCTGACTTCATGAAATTGTCAGCGCAGTCTCTAAACATTTATATTTAGGTCCTTGCTTTCATAAAATCTTCTCAAACAAGTCATTTAAAGTCCAAATTGACTCAAACTAAAACCAAATAAATCCAAATCAAATTCTTCATGATTCTAAACCAAATTCAAACATGTCCAAGTTTCAGCCATAACCTGAACTGACCAAAATACCCCTTCTCATAATTAAAATATCATAATTTCATAATAAATATATATATATTTTCAAAGCCATGTTATGTATCTCATGCTATAACCAAAATGCCAAACATGCATATAGATTTTAATAATATTATAAGATGATTAAAATATCCCTTTCTACATAGATAGTCATAATTTCTCAAATAACAATAAACACAGATGCATGACTATACACACAAATACATATACATGTGGTAAAATGCATGTCTAAAGCAATTGAAAACCAACCACATGAATATATATGACAATACATGAGCTCTTTTAGCCCCATTACTCAGTTCACAACCAATAGGCACAAATCCTGGAATAAACAAGGTGCTCAGATTGACCTGACAAGTCTTTCTGATGTAATTAACGGGGAGGGGGGCTTGCGCCCGTCGGGAGTTAAACATCCCCACAATCAAATAATAAAATCCTGACTAACTGATCATGAATGTAGGTCTGGCTAAAGGTGAACCGGAAGGTATGCAGAAAGAAATTCAGTAATGCCCCGAGTTCGGTGCCCTGCTCATGTTCAATTGGAAACCAGAGCACTGAACCCATGCGGGAGCATTCCCCCACAAATATAAACTGCATCGCTAGCTAACCTAGCCATGCAACTTTCTGCGCCCTACAATAACACACAATGAAATATTTTAATTTTTCTTACAGTTGCGAAAAACCCGTTCTGAAAAATATTGATCCGGGTTATTTGTTTCAGTCCTTCTAATAAACTATACGGTAGTGAAAGTACCGTATGCGGGTTGGACCAGTGCCTGAACAAATCATTGTATTAGACTCATATGACAACCTAAACCCTAGAGAATCCATGTACTCTACCGATCACTTGTAGCGCCACCACATTAAACCTTGCTACGACTTCGGTCGTATTTTAATTTACTAAAATTAATTAATAACTTAGAAGATTACAAACAAATAAACCCCTAATTAACAATAACCCGACCTAGACTAAGTAAAATTATTATATCTTAATACATTATTCCTGTGGATCGATACCTGATAATACTCCACGATAGGATTGTATACTTGCAATTTGTGTCGAAAGTGAAATCAAGGTTAAAAGGTATAGTCTACTATACTGAAACTTCATGTACGTTGCATTTCACATCATCACGACCAACTTAGGGGCGACAGGGTCTCGCGGACGAAGTGGGAATCGAATACCCCATTTGGGAGAGGAGAGCTTGTCTTCAGACTTGTATAAAGAACCAATTTTTGGGCAACGAGGTTCTAATCAAGCCCAGCATCACGCACTTGGCATAGACAGCTTTTGGTTGACAGGGGTCTTGCAAAGAATATGGAACGTCCTCTAGCCCAGAGCTTATGGAATTCATCTTCAGATCTCATAGAAAACCAACTTATGAACAATAGGGTTCTAGGTGCTACCCAGCATTGCATTCTCAGTGCCGACCATCCTATGGGAGACGGGGGTGCTGAGAGGAATCAGTCTCCATATGATGCATTTAAGAGGTACGTACAGAGGGTTGCGCAGCTTGTGGTTCTGGTATTGACGAAATAGGTGCTTGTGTATTGGGCGGATGCACTCCAAAGAGGGTACCATTAGGGTAGGATCGACCATTAAGCCTATCCCGCCACGCATTAACACTTTCTGCATTAGGATTCTTAACCTCAAAGTCAATGTCAGAGGTAGAGACGAAACCATTAGGAGATCTATGAGTCATGTTATGCTGAGTTGGTAAAGTAGACAGATTTTCTATGCCGAATTGGATTCTGGCAAATCTATAATCGTACAGAAAACGAGTACCAGGGTCCAATTCTAACACTACTGCTCCATATGGACTCAGTACTCTGCTAAATACCTCCCATGTCCAGAGATCATAAGGGAACCCTTACATTCTAATCCAGACTGAGGTTAATCTCTTACTCGTGTTGAATGTAGGATCCCAACGCACAATCAGGAATTGGACGTCTTCCAGGCGTAACCATTTTTTACGAGTGGCTTTCATCAACCAGTCTTCTGATGATGTTTGAATCACATAGATAAACTCATCAAAGACTGCTACTCGCCATTGGAAGGGAGAGTATAGAGCTCTCATCACTTTTTCGACCTTCTCCGGCCCCCAAGCCGCTATATCGTCAAAAAGGAAACTCAATTGGAGCTCCCTGTTGATGATTTCAGACTCTGGGGTAGAGTTAAACATCAATACTGGGGGCTGAATGTGTCGAGGGTCCGTCGGTGTCACTGGTGGCTCCTGTGGCACTGCCATTGGAGGTGGCGGGGGGGTCGCGATTGCACCGGGCGATCAGGAGGAGTTTGTTCCATCATCGGCACTGGTTGATGTTGAATTGGAGGCATTGCCGATGGAATGTGAACTGCATAAGGGTGGTTCGGCGGTATCTGAGGTGGTAAGAGGTGTGGTCTGCCTTGATTGAGGAATCGCATGGAAGCATTGTGATTGCGTTGCCAAGGAGCGACCTGGACGCGGTCCAAATGGCTGATATCTACCTCGTACTGTACCTCTGCGCGAACCTGATGGCGCCATGGCAACCTCTGTTGTGGAAATATTAGAGTTCTCTTGGGGAAGACGAAGCAACGTAGACGCAATGGAATGACAGGAGGTGCTTTCATGCCCTGTCTTGTTACAGATAAAACAAATCAAGGCATTTCTACAGTCGCGCACTTTGTGTCCCCTATCTCCGCATTTGAGACAGATCGAATGTGTTGGCGTTGATCTAAGCTTTATATCTGCAACACGTGAAAAAACTAACGAAGTTCTCATCTCTCCCGATCGAATTGTATGTTGTGCTGGCTGCCAGGATGGCGTAGTGAGGAGAATATCTTTGAATGATTTCCTATGCATCAGGCCTGTTTGGATTGGGCCCGACGCCATGAGAGAGGAGAAAAGAGCTCGGGCTTTCTCTATTTGGCGGGCCTTTTGGAGCAACATTGATACGCTCTCTTTTTTTATTTTTTTTATTTTTTGAATTAGCGCCGAATCGCCATTTTTATCGCCTCGAGTTTTTCTGCCATGAGTATATCATAATTGTATTCACTGTTGACCCCATATTATATATTTTTTTTCTCCAATTTAAAAGCTTACTAACAATAAATTTCTGGCACTGCCCTTAGGATCCTTAAAAATGACATTGCTTACAAGCAGGTGTTTCTTGGAGCCTTTTATCTTTGTAAATGCTGTTTTGTTGTTTTAGAAATAAAAGGTTATTTGTTTAAGAGAACAATAAAAAGGCACGCAGCTTGTGAATGAAACTTGTAACATGGAAACTTTTTATAAGCAATGTATGATTCCCCGCTTCTATAAACAAACCAAAAAAAGGCTCTTATATATGTGTTTTGGATATCTTTAACATAAATAATATTAGCGCAATGACAAACTTTGGATAACTGTTTTCTTATATATTTTTTTCACTTGAAAGAAGACGTCTGAATATTTCGATTTTCATTAAATTATAATTTATAATAGAACATTTGTCCTTAGAAGTTTACATCTTAAATCAAGGATTTCTCTCTTTTAAAAAAAAGGTTTGTAGCAACAAAATCTATAATAAAAATAAAACAAGAAAGTTTAAAAAAAAAACCCAGTTATAAAAGCTTAAGCCTAGTAAAACTAAAGTTGAGTTTTGCATTTAATACTAGCCCATTAAGGGAAGCTGTTCAAAGCAAAATTATCATAAAAAAATAAAAATCAATGAACTACTATATTCTGATAGCATTTCTTAAGGGAATTAATTAAGAATGACGAGATAATTCCATTACAACCCTTGCATTATAACTAAATTTGTTTGAATATGATTTTAGCTGTAACGGAGAGTCCTTTAAGCTCACTTGACCACGAAGTTTTCCAATCTTCCATGTTGCCCCATATTATGAACTCTTCAAGCACAGGTGCATTGTTTAGTATGAATTTTGCAAATGCAATCAAAAAAGCTGAACCCAGATCAACTTCAATTACAACTCTTCCAAGGCAAGAAAACAATCCTTGTTGCCCGCTTTCAAGTTGCTCATAAGCACTGCTTCCATGTTGCTCATCATCAGCACCATGAAAAGATGAAGATAAAAGCAGTCGGGACTGCAAATTTTACAAGTCGAAGAAAAATGGAATTTAATTTTATTGGCTACAAATTAGTACTATATACAGTTAGAAAGTTAAAAAGATGATGATATATGTTTGATTTTATACTAACCGATAAAATGAGTTCGCGTAGTTTTGGAGAATTCCGAAGCAAGAAAAGCATAAAAGTCAATTCTGTATCGGATGGTCGTAAATATATGTACAGACCAATTAAGTTACCAAGCATCGGAGGATTTTTTGCCTGTAAAGATCCAACCAAATAATCCTACATAAAACAAGAGGGACAAAGAAAGATAAATCCCCCACATAATTATATATTCTTAATAAAATTAGATGCATGGTTCAATAAGAAAATCCATGCTTGCTAAACAATTAATGCTTAATTTCTTACCGGAAAAATAGCAAGGTACTGAATGTGAGATAAGGAACTGAGAAGACTGCGTCCAACTATCACATCTAAGGTAGCTGCCGTCTTAAAATTGTGATTAAAAATAAAGGCTCCCGCCAGCTTTGGTGTTTGTAGATGCAAATCTCCAAAATGACCCATAATCGACATCATTTGTAGGTTCAACGCATGAATTTTAAGAACACAATAACAAAATTGATATAAAATGAGTTCTTCCAAGAGAGGGCAACTCGAGATAAGCTTTGTCATGTCAGTCTCGTTGATTTTACATTCTCCGGAGAAATGGAGCGTTCGTAGTAGCTTAAGGCCGTTAAAATCTTCAGGTAACTTGACTGCACAAAGACCGCTGATTTGACACGCAGGGCGCGGGCGCAATGACGTCCAACTTCTCTCACAATCCAACTTTAAAATGAGTTTCTTGATTTGCATTTTTGATAGTTTAAGCATCCATCGTTCGAAATCCCCTTGGCCGGGTTTCGCACCGCTAATTTCCAAAGTATGGACATTGCCATTTTGAAAATGAAGAACTTGATCAATAAATCTAATGTTCCTTAAATCCTCTTCATTGCGTTGTGCAATTATAATTATTGGACGAGAATTTGAGTCTTTCTTGCGAACATCTATATGTAAATCATGTACTTCAGACCATGTATGCCTCCAGTCTTTTGATAAGATGCATGTTCTCACCGCATCTTTTATTGGCAAATATGCAAGGATTTTGTCCTTCATGCATTTTGGAAGGTTGTTGATTACATCAAAACTAGAATCACATTCTTTTTCAGGCTGAGAATCATCCATTGTTGACGAATTGCACTTCTTAATTATTGACGTACTAGATCTGCCAACATCTGAGTCGCATAAAATGTAAAATAACTACAAATTAAAATACTTTATAGAAAAATTAAGACTTCTGTTAAGAATTATAACTCAGGATGAAAGATTATGGAAGAAGCAAAGAAGCCATCTACCACGAGTTTAATTTTTGTTTCTTTTGAAAGGGGGAATTATATATAATTAGATCCCTACCACAAATTCACAGTATATCACATTAGATAATATAGTTATGAAAAACGACTTAACTGACATCGATCGTAGAAAGGAATGCAAATTTCTGAAGAAGAGTACAAAGCAAAGTGTTAGATTATATATATTTGTTTGAAATGAAAACATACCTTGGGCAAACGCTAAACAAAATGAGCTTCTTTAATCACATATATATTCGACGGTTGAGGACTGAAAGGAAAAATATAAAATAATTTTATTGGTTAGAAACAAAGAGAACGAATGAAGGATAGAGAGAAAGCAAAGTTTGTAGACAAAATATATATTCGACATCCAACAATAGAAAATGAGAAAAATAGCTAGGAAGACAACCATACATAGAAAACTTTGTGATCAGGTGATCACCAATTGATTAATTTAGCTAGCTAGATATATATATGATAGTAGTGAATTCTGTGTTTTTTTTATGGAGAGACACACATGTTTAATTTTCGCAAAATATATCTAACAATAAATAAATATTAAAATTTACAAAAAAATTATTTAAAAAAAAATATAAAATATATGATTCGGATTTTTAGATCCACCAACTGATGAGATGAATAGGAAATTTCTGCCCGACAAAAAACTGTATATTCTATTGTAAGCTTGACATGTTATTAACAAATTTAAGGCAAAAGTTTGTTAAATTTTTTTTTTGAGAAACTGATAGCAGCTATCAGTTAGTGCCTAAATTAAAAAACAACAACAACAATTAAAATGTATCAGCAATATTGAAGCCACAGAAACGCCTCCTTCATGCATTTTTCCGCAGCCCATCTTGGATCTGTCATCTTCCTTTCAAAAATTTTATTATTTCGCTCCTTCCACAGCATCCAAACTGCAGAGAAAAAGAAAGGACCCCATTTATGCGTTGGTACCCTCCCTCTACAACATTCTTTAGAACTTGAGACTGTGCTTTGTACCGATGATCCTTTATGCAGAACACTGTAACCCAATAAAACATGCAGCCTCCTCCAGAAGTCAGTTGCATACCTGCATTCAAAAAAGATGTGCATTGCCGACTCCATCAAATCCGTGTCACAAATTTCACAGCGCATATCACACTGAAAGCCTCTCCTATGTAAAACATCTCGAGTTAGAAGTCTTTCTTTCAAAAAAAGAAACACAAAGACCTTGACTGATGGTGGCATTTTGAGGCTCCAGATAAAATAAAATTGCCACTGTGTTTTACCTCCACTACTTACCACCTCATAGAATGAGTGAGCTGTATATTCCTTGTTAGTGCTCCATTTCCATATGATTTGATCAATTGCTGGGACTAGGAGAGTGTTATTAAGAGGTAGGCCATTTAGTGCTGCTATTTCCAGTGACCAATTCCGATTGGCAGCTAATGGCGCAAAAACTGACGACATCGTTGGGTAAGTCCATGAGTCGAACCAGTAGGAGATGCATGTCCTTACCCGAACCCACTCTCCATTCAGTACTCCAATCAAATAGTACCCTTAGTCTTATAAAATGATTCCAGAAAAATGAGCCCCTTAACATCCAAATTCTGTGACTTTGTTGACCCCCATTAATTGAGCGCACCGCCTTTGCGGTTTGTGCCCACAGTGATTGAGGAAATCTATAAAGGCGCCACCACCATCGAAGAAGAAGAGATTGGTTCCTAATCGCTAGGTTTACGCCTCCCATACCCCCATTCTTTTTCGGTAAGCATACCTCGTACCAGTTGAGTAGTGAAATTCCCTGTCTGGCATCCGAGTGTCCCCATAAAAATCTTCTTTGAATTCTATTCAATCTGTTAATGACCCACATTGGCAGTAAAAAAGCCGACATAAAATAAATTGGAATAGAACTTAATACTGAATTCATAAGCATCAATCTTCCTCCTCTCGTTATGAGCCTGCCTTGCCATCCTTCTAGCCTTGACTCTACTTTCTCAATCAAAGGCAGAAATAAAGATTTGTTTGGCTGAGCCAAGGTTAGAGGCAAACCTAAGTAGATAATGGGAAAATCACTCTGGGAGCATCCAAGAATTGCCGATATAATAGGAATTCGATCTGAAGTTAGATTTATTGGTATCCATGAACTCTTATCAAAATTAATTGCAAGACCAGAAACCGCCGTGAATAGCCGCAAAATAATTTAAGGGGGCTGATAACGAAGAAACTCTTGCAAATGTGGTTTGCCAGAATTTGCGGTTTCCTGATAATCCAGATGTGAGTTGCCATGCCCGGGATTTGATCCGACGGCTATTAGTGAAAGAACCTGAGCATCGATTGGGGTACACCAAAGGGGCTGCAGAGATAAAGAGCCACCCATTTTTTGAGGGGCTGAATTGGGCCCTCATACGATCTGCGGCCCCACCGGAGGCCGATGGTAGTTGCTTTTTAGGGTCAATGTTTGTTGTGCGAAAGAAAAAAGAAGGGAGGTGTCTGAAGTTCATGGGAAATGGAGAAGATGGAGAGTTTGGAGTATTTTAGTCATTCTTATATATCTAAAACAATCCACAACTTGTGGTACATGGTCATGTAAATGTAGATAGTTGCACCGCAGGTAACAAAGATGTTTCATTGTTGATAATAAATTATGATAATGAATAGACAATAATTCCAAATTGTGCTACATTTTGTAAAAGAGTAAAATGCTTTCATGGCCTATTGTTGAACACTCACAGTTACTAGTAATTATCAACAATAATAACAAACACTTAAAAAGTTTCTTTGGATCTGATACTGGTTTTGTTAGATGCAATTATCTATTACTGCTTTTTTTATATCTGATGCCATTATGCTAGATGGAATTATTTGTTACTGGTTTTAGTACTGACCAGTGATCAATCTCAGTCTCAGTCTCTCAGTCTCAATCTCAATCTCAGTCTCAGTCCCAAACAATTCACTTAGAACACACATATACTGGTTTTTGGATATGATCGTTGCAGCCATATGCAAATTGTTTTGCTGATATATTGTAATTATTTGTTACTGGTTTTTGGGCCTGAGACTGAGATTGCAGTTACTGGGTCTGAGTCTGAGATTGCAGCTTAAGGAACGTTTAGTTCTGACACTACTCAAGCCGTGTTTATTAGGATGCATTCAATTTGTAAACAGTCCTTGATTCTTGCATTGGCTTTTTCTTCTTGTTGTTTGATTTTAAAAACTTCTGTCATGGTGATATTTTACTAGTAGAAACTAACTGCCCTCTAATCAGCAGGTTTTGATTTATTTTCTTTTGTTTGGGAGGTGAGCCAATTTATCTTTCATATCTCTACAACGAATGAAGACCAAATTCCGTAATCTCCACAATTTACCGATGGGCGATGGCTATAATTCCTTTTGGTATTAATAGTTTAATAGTAGGGGTATGGATGTATTTATCTGGTGATTTTGTTTGGTCTGAAGGGTTTATATTCTTAATTTTTTGGCATGAATATTGGCAGGTTTGTTTGAAACTTTGGCTTGGGTCATGAACAAATTCCTGTAGAAAATATTAGCTGGTTTGTTTGAAACTTGAAAGACTTCTCTTGCTTGTATCTTTGCAATTCATCCTAATTTATTGGTGTTGTTACTTCAAGCAAAATGAGCAACATCTATTCATCCTTTTCTTTTCTGAGTACACCTTGTGGTTAGGAGTGTTCATTGGTTCGGTAATGTTCAAATCAAATTAAAATAGGCAAACAGTTTTAAAAAATCAAACCAAACCAAATCGAAATAGAATAAGAACCGAACCGAACCGAACCAAACAATCCGAGGTAAATTTTGATTTGTTCGGTTGAACCGAAATAGGATATTAATCATAAAAATAAATATTTTTTTGTTAATTTTTTGAATTTTTTAAAAGATGAATTTATAAATTTTGTTTGGTTCGGTTTAACCGGTTTTAAACCGAACCAAGTAATATACATTATGTCGTAATTTTTGAATTTTTTTAAATGTTTAGTTCGAACGGGGGATGGGTTCAAAAATTTCAGTCGGTTCGGTCTAATCGGTTTTAAAATTTTTAAACTGAACCGAACCGAACTATTAAATCAGTTTTAAAAAATAAATTGAACCGATCCATTTAACCAGAAAAACCAAATTGTTTTGACTGAACTCTCTCGGTTCCGTTTAAAACCGATTAAAGCGGGCCCGTTAAACACCCCTACTGGTGGTAATTATGAATTAGTACTAATTTATAAGTTTATGGACTTTTATTGCAAGATCATGGCATGTGGAACATAATCAATGCTGCAATACCTCAACTGCCTTGTATGTCTGTTCATGTGATTTCATTTGATTTCCTCTAATTCTCCATTGGATTAGTAATCGTCCATTAACTGTTTGTAGAAATGCCTCATAGAACATGATCATTTCTTTGATTATTGGTGTAGAATGAGGAGAGGGAGAGGGCTGTGAAGGCTAGCCGAGACGTGACCATGACAATAAGCACCTGTTTTTTCTTTTGAGTAAGCACCCATGTTTTCTTTTGAGAAGCCTTGACTTCTTGTTGTTTCCTTATAAGGCTGCTTCATATCTCACTGGCTTTGTCAGATCAGAAGTTTTAAACTCTGATTTCTTTTCAGCTGTCTGGTTGAAAAATGCTGAAATTGCCTCCAATGCACTGCTAATCACTGATTTGTTAATTACATGGTTCACCACCTGCTTTCCATATAATGGGTTAGAATCAGGTAAAACATTGTTTCTTTTTAACTAAAATATGTACAGCTTTATGTTGACTTTTTAAAATGCGCATTTTTATGTGTTTGATTGGAGATTTTAATTTATTTGTTTTGTTTGTCCTTATTTTTGTTTGAAAATGTCTCCAAAGAGAGTTGAAAGAAGTTGATGTATTTCTTTTACTAGAAGAAGGGGCACTGGTACGATGGGTTTCAAGGGCAGTTGATGCGCAAAGTTCAAATCAGGAAGAGGCAAGGGCAGTTTTAGAGGAGTACATGCTCTTGCAACAGCTTGCTGGTGGCGAAGGGTTGGTTTTATCAGACTCAAAGGAAACTGCCGATTCTCTTTCCTGCAGCTACCCAAACATTCATGATTGAAGATCATATTCATAATCTGAGAGCCGTGGCGCTTTCAGGAGGGAATAAAGGAGATCAGGGGTGGAGTCAGACTTTACTACGGGTCAATTATATAAAAAATTTCCATAAAGAATTGAAGTCAATTTTACAATATCACGACATTTTAATTTAAATTTTATATAAAATCATACAACAATATAAAAAATGGAAAAAAAAAGAGAGAGTCAAATTTAGCACTGCTCTATTTTTTGTTTAAAAAATTGATTTACTCTTCTTTTATTTTTGTTTGTTTTCCTTAACAAAATCTTTGATGCCTTTTAAACAGTGAAAGACATTGGTACACTGGTAAAAATACAGTATGAAGAAATCAACAAAACAAAAGAGTATCAGTTAAGAATAACAACATCAGTACAAAATAAAATATATTTGTACACTGTGCATATTTATATTGTCAAAGATTTACAATTTTATTAAAAAACCACAAAACATTATAAATGAGAGTGACTGAAACCTGATTTGTATCATGAGTTAATTTTATCATAAGACCCACAAAAAAATGATAAAAAAAAATAATAAAAAGAGAAATTTTATATAACAAAAAAGAGAGCATTTAAAGTTCTATAACATTTGTCAACATTTATTGAAAAGAGAGCTTTTTAAGTTCTATAACACTTATAACACACTAGAAGTTCTATAACACTTATAATTTTTTAAAACTTTTTCATATTTAACTAATACAATATATCCATACTGTATCGTTGATTCAATGCTAAAGAAAGTCTGAAAAAGACTGTATCTTGGATGAGAATAATACCATCATTTTTAAGAAGGAGATGATTATAGTTCGAAAGAAAGAGATGCTAGACAAGAGATATGCAACTCTAATTGAGAATAATAATATAATTTCAGAGAAGAATTCTATTATTACTGAAAAATTTTCCACGCTGAGAAGTTTTCTGAGAATGATTCCAACATTGATGAGAAAGATTTAATTATTACTGAGAAGAATGACAAAATTTATGAGAAGGAATCTATAATTACAAGTTCGTTAGATCTCATACCGATGATGGGTGCAGCTGCTGTAGGTCTTTTCATTTGTTTTTTATTCACTCATACAATTTTAATATAAATAAAATATTCAAAAAAACAAAAATCATTGATATTCTCTGATATCTTATCTCAAAATTCAAACTTGTGTATAATATAATAAATAAAGTTATTATTATTAAATATCTGTATAAGAGAAAGACTTTATTACTAATTGTAGTGTATAATAAAAATCATGTTCATTATGTTGGATTTTAAATTAAAATTTTGGATATGATTGATGATTGTCAAAATAAAAAATTGTCAAGTAATTTATCTCTTTGTTTCATATATAGCATACGATACTTAGTACCATGCATATAATTGACGTGATACTAAAAAAATAAAAATGTACAATCATGCAAAACTCTTTTTTATACTTTCTCTCTCTCTCTCTCACACCAAAACTTTCTCCATCTCTCTTTTTCTTTCTATACATCCAAAACTTACTGAATTGAAAGACAAAGAAAATGAGAATAAAATAATAGAAAAAACAATGGAGAAATTTAGAGGAATCTTATTAACTTAACAATAATATATTTATATATAACTTGAGTAAAAAGGAAAGACTATTAAATTCTTTCAATAAAACTTTAATTAAAATTAATTTCAACAAGAACCTACATTATAATACACTAACTAATATTTTTTTCTTAAAATAATTAATATGCACATACAAAAATGTGGTAAATTAAAATTTACTAAGTACCTAAATTAAAATACAGTAAATTATAATTTTTAACTAGATTTTTATTTGATTTGTACACATAATTTAGTGTTATATAAAAATATTGTAAGGGCTCGACAATAAATTTGGTATATCCCTACCAACAATAATATCTCATTTCATTGTTATTCATTCTTGTCATATAAAATTTCCACGACAAATCTTAAATTATATATACTTTCCGTCATATCGTTGAACTCGTTGGCTTAGTAAAGCTAGGTGCATATAAAATAAATTTTTGATATTTCTTCATCGATCATGGTGAAAATGTTCTGAAAAGCCTTACATTATTAAAGACAAATATTTATTGGATAAATGTTTCTTTCATGATTGTGAGATAAATTGTTCCACTTCTAAACATTAATATATTTATTGAAGAAATATTTTCGTTAAGTTTTCAATAAAAGATAAAGAGTAGAAATTTGTCTACAATATATTCATTATATTAATTGTACATGGCTACATGCTTTTGAATTTTATAGTAAAAAGATAAGAGAACATCAGCAAATTAGTTGATTAATTATCCAGTGATATTATAATTAATCAATATAGCTCGCTAGCTCAATCCAGTGATATTAAAAAAAGTATCTTTAAATTTATGAGAACAACTAATTAACAATTATATTGGCCCATCTTTTCGTTTTCAAATATGAATTATATTGGATAAAATGTTTCTTCATGAATGTGAGATAAATTGTTCGGCTTTTTTAAGCTAATATCAAAATCCAGAGAGCATATGCATTTTGACTGGATTTGCGTATTTAAACTAATAAAATCTAATAGTTATCTCCGATATATATATTGTTCCCGTAAATGTATTACGGGAATATACTATTTATCTTGCGCGCGTTAATTATATAATAATAAAAATTTCAGGTGTTTCAACTTGTCTCTCTTCTAAATATCTTTTCGTGATTTTACAAACCAACTGTCATGTTACGTGTACGGAACAAGTTACCAAAAACAAATTTAACACAATATTCGATTTTAAGTTTTAAGCAACATATATAAGACTCGATCGTCAGCTGGAAATTGATACCACCACCTCTATCTAAAGCAGACAACATATTAAAATTCATGGCTTTCATATTTGACATCACATTATTGAAGGAAGATGTCATAATATTGCATCTCTTCAGATCTAACAATGTTGATCTTTATGCAAAATATATTAATGCAAAAAAGGTATACTCAAGCTTTTAATTAATAGAAAAAAAATTACATGATGCACATACATATATATGTGCACATCTCATTTCCGGTGACAACAGCTGCATAATACCAAGAAGCACAAATTGCATTAAATTAATTTATTTTTATACATGTGTTTATAAATAGATAAACAAAATAAATTTAACTACGAATTTGTTATTTATCATTGTAACCATAGACAACAGTCATCGTTAAATCCGAAATAATAGTCTTGTCTAAAAAAATGAAGTTCTTTTTTTTAAATATAAAGTTTTCAAATTTAAGAACTTGAAACTTTGAAAATAATTTTCATTCTTCATATCCGTATTAAAACTATAAATTTTTAAAGCAGGAAAAAATAATATATTAAAACTATACAGTTATATGAATATAATTCGGATAATTCAGTCAAAGTAGGCTATAATTATTTGAATTATATTCATATCCGTATTCGTTTTCATTTGTTATCCAATCTGTCTCCGTATCTGAAAATTATAACAAATACAGTTTGACCACTATCCTATCTGTATCTGATTATTTACACCCCTCTTCCTCTGCAGCCAAATTAATGTTCTCCAGTGCTTCCTTCTCCATTAGCCACTGACTGTGAATCCCTCTCTCCATTTTGCTCTCAATGGACTGGAGACTCCTATAACGTCAATGGCCCCAGCAATGTAACTAATATCTCCTTCTCATAGAGAAATGGGAGGTAGCACAGTTGGCTAAAAAAAAATCCTAAGACTGTTGTATCCAAAAGTCGAGAGTTCGATCCCCCCTTACGACTTAGCAGCTTCTGCGAAAGTTTCAAAAAAAAAATATCTCCTTCTCATAGGCTACTCTGACCGGTGGGTCCCTTAAACCCAGTTTTCCTTTTCTTTTTTTTTGCTTCTTCTCATTAACTTCACACGGCCTGTGCAATTCAAGCCCATTTATAATTCTGGGCCCTTCTTCTATTTTATTTCCTACTTGTCTTCTTCCTACCCGATCCGTTAACAGATTAGCGGCTACTCCCAATCTTTCAGCTGTCAGTGCTGACTGCTGACTAATGCTCTTGATAATAGATATGATTCTTTTCATGCGATTTATATATCAAGAACTAATTTAATAATGGTCACTTCCATTGAGTAGTTTAACGAAGAGAATATAAAACATAATTGATGAATATAAAATATAATTAATGCGTGACGCTATTTCGAGGACAGCAATTAGAATAGTGAGCGCAGATAAAATTTGCTCTTTTTATAACCATTTTATCATTTTATAGAAACTTTTTAATTATGGTAGAAATTATATAAAAACTTATATTGAATATGTAAAAGAAAATTATTAAATGCTATTGAAAGAGAATACAAGAATGGCATGATTTATTGCTTTTTTTTAATATTTTTATAATGACATTTTTGGTCCATGACCGTGAGCTTGCACATGTATTTCTTTAACTAATTTATTTCTTCAAAAGTGTAAATTCACTGAAAGGTCTTGGATCGATCTGATGAATCTTATTTATATTTTCTTATATTAGCTCTTTGTTTAAAAAGTATCATATCATATTACTTTTAACTAATTTATAAATTATGTGAAACTTCATATAAGCAATGTATGATTCCCCACTTCTATAATCAAACTTAAAAAAATCTTATGTGTTTCGGATATATTTAACATAAATAATATTAGAGCAATGACATGCAAACTTTGGATAACTGTTTTCTTGTACATATTTCCACTTGAGAGAAGTCTAAATATTTCGATTTTCATTATAATTTATAATAGAACATTTGTCCTTAGAAGTTTACATCTTAAATCAAAGATTTCTCTCTTTTAAAGAAAGTTTGTAGCAACAAAATCTATAATAAAAATAAAACAAGAAAGTTCCCAAAAAGCACAGTTACAAAAGCTTAAGCCTAGTAAAACTAAAGTTGTGTTTTACATTTAATACTAGCCCATTATAAATTAAGAAGGGAAGCAATTAGTGTTCAAAACAAAATGATCATAAAAAAAATAAAAATCAATGAACTACCATATTCTGATAGCTAGCATTTCTTAAGGGAATTAATTAAGAATGACGAGATAATTCCATTACAACCCTTGCATTATAACTAAATTTGTTTGAATATGATTTTAGCTGTAACGGAGAGTCCTTTAAGCTCACTTGACCACGAAGTTTTCCAATCTTCCATGTTGCCCCATATTATGAACTCTTCAAGCACAGGTGCATTGTTTAGTATGAATTTTGCAAATGCAATCAAAAAAGCTGAACCCAGATCAACTTCAATTACAACTCTTCCAAGGCAAGAAAACAATCCTTGTTGCCCGCTTTCAAGTTGCTCATAAGCACTGCTTCCATGTTGCTCATCATCAGCACCATGAAAAGATGAAGATAAAAGCAGTCGGGACTGCAAATTTTACAAGTCGAAGAAAAATGGAATTTAATTTTATTGGCTACAAATTAGTACTATATACAGTTAGAAAGTTAAAAAGATGATGATATATGTTTGATTTTATACTAACCGATAAAATGAGTTCGCGTAGTTTTGGAGAATTCCGAAGCAAGAAAAGCATAAAAGTCAATTCTGCATCGGATGGTCGTAAATATATGTACAAACCAATTAAGTTACTAAGTATCGGAGGATTTTTCGCCTGTAAAGATCCAACCAAATAATCCTACATAAAACAAGGGACAAATTAAGAAAGATAAATCCTCCACAAAATTCTTAATAAAATTAATGCTTAACAATTAATGCTTAATTTCTTACCGGATAAATAGCAAGGTACTGAATGTGAGATAAGGAACTGAGAAGACTGCGTCCAACTATCACATCTAAGGTAGCTGCTGTCTTAAAATTGTGAATAAAAATAAAGGCTCCCGCCAGCTTAGGTGTTTGTAGATGCAAATCTCCAAAATGACCCATAATCGCCATCCTTTGTAGGTTCAACGCATGAATTTTAAGAACACAATAACAAAATTGATATAAAATGAGTTCTTCTAAGAGAGGGCAACTCGAGATAAGCTTTGTCATGTCAGTCTCGTTGATTTTACATTCTCCGAAAAAATGGAGTGATCGTAGTAGCTTAAGGCCGTTAAAATCTTCAGGTAGCTTGATTGCACAAAGACCGCTGATTTGACAAGCAGGGCGCGGGCGCAATGACCAACTTCTCTCACAATCCAAATTTAAAATGAGTTTCTTGATTTGCATTTTTGATAGTTTAAGCATCCATTTTTCGAAATCCCCTTGGCCAGGTTTCGCACCGCTAATTTCCAAAGTATGGACATTGCCATTATGAAAATGAAGAACTTGATCAATAAATCTAATGTTCCTTAAATCCTCTTCATTGCGCGGTGCAATTATTGGACGAGAATTTGAGTCTTTCTTGCGAACATCTATATGTAAATCATGTACTTCAGACCATGTATGCCTCCAGTCTTTTGATAAGATGCATGTTCTCACCAAATCTTTTATTGGCAAATATGCAAGAATTTTCTCCTTCATGCATTTTGGAAGGTTGTTGGTTACATCAAAACTAGAATCACATTCTTTTTCAGGCTGAGAATCATCCATTGTTGACGAATTGCACTTCTTAATTATTGACGTACTAGATCTGCCAACATCTGAGTCGCATAAAATGTAAAATAACTACAAATTAAAATACTTTATAGAAAAATTAAGACTTCTGTTAATTAAGAATTATAACTCAGGATGAAAGATTATGGAAGAAGCAAAGAAGCCATCTACCACGAGTTTAATTTTTGTTTCTTTTGAAAGGGGGAATTATGACAGCACGCAGTATTAATTAGATCCCTATCACAAATTCACAGTATATCACATTAGATTATATAGTTATGAAAAACGACTTAACTGACATCGATCGTAGAAAGGAATGCAAATTTCTGAAGAAGAGTACAAATTAAGCAAAGTGTTAGATTATATATATTTGTTGGAAATGAAATAAATACAGTGAAAATGAAAACATACCTTGGGCAAACGATAAACAAAATGAGCTTCTTTAATCACATATATATTCGACGGTTGAGGACTGAAAGGAAAAATATAAAATAATTTTATTGGTAATGAAGGATAGAGAGAAAGCAAAGTTTGTAGACAAAATATATATTCGACATCCAACAATAGAAAATGAGAAAAATAGCTAGAAAGACAACCATACATAGAAAACTTTGTGATCAGGTCATCACCAATTGATTAATTTAGCTAGAGATATGTGTGTGTGTGTGTGTGTGTGTGTGTACATATATATATGTACATATATGTATATATATATAGATATATGTACACACATGTATATATATATATATATATATAGTCTGGCTAATTTGCTGCTGGCAGCATTTTAGCAAACTGCTGCCAGATCTGTGAGCCGTTCGATTCAGTTTAGTTTCGCACTTGATGATATAAAATTAACAGAGCAATAAGCGAAAAAAGTTTCCGTGATCTTCCCGTCTCTCCGTACTCTCTCTAAAAATCTCTATTTCACTCCCTGTCCTGTCTTTCTCTCTTCCTCCTGCTTGAGCCGCCCTCCTCCTCCGCCATGCCCTCTTCAAACTTTACCTCCGCGGCTGCCCTCTCCGTGGCATTTGTGGCTTCTCTCACCGCATCGCTCCGCGTTTCAGCGATTAGAGCGTCAGAACGTGTGAGCAAAAACCCTAGCCATTGTTAACCAAAGAAACGCACTGCTCGCTCCCCCTCCCTCTCTCCCTCTCCTTGCTCGAACTTCTGTGCACGAATTTACACCTTTTAGTTTAATTATTGTTTTTGTGAACGACTTTTCTCTCACCGATTCTGTGAACTTCTGTGTTGTATTCCCCAATCAAATATTTAAATGTGATGATTCAACTACTTTGAAAACTGTATGCCCCGATTATATTTCCACATTGGAAAATAATTAATTCAAATTTCAAATTCAAATCATAAATTAAATAAGTGGTACCAGCTAAATTACTATCTGTTTTAATTAATCCTCTTAATGATCAGTTCATCTGAAGGCTGCTCTTTTACTATCTATTTTGAATTAGATTCATTGCAAATTTCTATTTTTATTGGCCACTGGTAGCAGGGATATTAATTCTAATCTCCCTCCCTTTGCTGTTTTGATTATAACATGCCTTTGAATTGATTCTGTTCTCTTATGCTCTTTTATTAACAAATTTGATCAAATAAAAATTCATGTTTAAGGGCCAGATTGCATTTTCTATTTTACAACTCTTTCATGTGAATTGTTTTTTTGTGCATTTATACAATGCCTCTATACCGGTCCATACCTTCTCTGTACCAGCCTCTAATACAACTGTACCAGCATAATGCAAAAGGACAAGAGAAGTGGGATGTTACTGGTATGATGGGCAAAGCAGTCAGTTTCAATAAAAACTTTATAATTCGCGAGTGCCTTCATATACTCTCTTAAGAATCATTATGGTATACAGGCTACCATTAGATGCATGCATTTAGAACTTATGATTTTGAATTAATAGAATAACAAGAATAGGCCAATTAATCTCAGTTTATATTAAAAAATAATAATAATAGAAGTCAGATTAAGTGTTTACTGAAATGAAAATCTCTCATGTTATCAGTTCCAAAGGACATGTACAGGTCTAAAGAAGAAGAGAAATGAAGAAGAATCCATTTAATAGAATGAATAACAAAGTTACTTTAGATGGAGATGGATGCACTGATATCGAACTGGTACCAATGCTGGTACCGATTCTTAGATGAACATCACATGATTTGTAATGATCTTGTAGCAATTTTTATCAACAGATCAATTAGAACTCCATAAGAGATTGAACTTCAAAATTACAATAAAATGTGACAATCCAGTACATAGAAAAAATGCATAAAAAATAAAGGGAACACTTATAAAGTATCATAAAATACTAAAAGCATTAATTTTAACAAAACCTAATCAATTTATATAGCAAAGGAGGAAAAAGTAACATTAATACATTACAAAGCAATCTTGAATGCTAATTCCAACTTACAACACTAAATAACAACAAATATATCTCTGAAAGTGCATTACAATCCTAAGTGCTATATTTAACTCTTCAGCTTCATATATGCATCAGTTATACAAAAGGAACACTTACATATAAACTTTTCATATATACCTATACAAAATCATTCTTACATATCATATTTTATCTCTAAAAATTAAACCCCCACAATTTAGTTGAAAGAAGAGCCCTCACAAAAGTTTGACCTTCACAAAAGGAACCATGAAAATATCTACATTAACACTGAAATTCAACATGCAAGCTGCACCACCACATTTACTCTGATCCTTCTTTTGAAGAGATGCAAACTGTAGCCAGTGATTTATGAGGCCCCTAGCAGCACTGCAAAACAATTATCTTTTCAATAAAAAAAAATAATCAATTTTGCCCCTCCAGAACCTCAGAATATCAGTAATATCCCTGAAAATTAAGAGAGATCTAATGTAATGGCAAAACTATATAGCACAAAATAGGTACATACTCATCCTTAAGT
Organism: Carex arenaria; assembly: GCA_964058825.1. Lineage (NCBI taxonomy): Eukaryota > Viridiplantae > Streptophyta > Magnoliopsida > Poales > Cyperaceae > Carex > Carex arenaria. The sequence goes on along the minus strand of CAXKVW010001283.1, from coordinate 14,938 downwards.
TTCATTTTTATGCATCTTGAACTACTGCCTCACCAAGTTAACTAGTAGTCCCGTATTGTGTTTCTAAAATTGAATTAACATCAAATAAACACCCTGAGCTCCAGAAAATGGTTAAATATAAGCATATTAGACAATCTTTTTACCACGGAACTCAAAATTGTAGCAGAAAAATCTCGGTTTCCTACGTACCCATCTAAAATCAACATTGTCTAATTACAAAAACAAATCACAAATTTATGAACAGTAAGTGTAAAAAGAGAAATAAAAGAGTAAAACGACAGTAACAAGAGAATACCTGTTGGTTGATTTGCCTAGGGCTTCGTCGAAAGAGACCAGAGCCATCCTCCGATAGCACCAGACGCAGCGGGGTAGTGAGGCGAGATTTGCCTAGGGCTTCGTCAGATTTACTGGACGATTATCCTAGGCTTCATCAGATTTGCTAGACGATTAGCCTAGGGCTTCGCTGAGGAGCGGCACAGCGAGAAATGCTACAGAAGCGACGGAGAGAGCGTCCGCGGAGGTAAAGTTTGAAGAGGGCGTGGCGGAGGGGGGAGGGCGGCTCGAGCAAGAGGGAGAGAGAGACGGGAGAGGGAAAGAGTGAAATAGGGTTTTTAGGGAGAATTAAAGAGACGAGAGGAAAACGGAAACATTACCCCAGATACACTCCGTTATTTTTAAATCATCAAGCGCACATCACAAAGTAGATCATACGGCTTACAGATCTGGCAGCAGTTTGCTGAAATGCTGCCAGCAGCAAATTAGCCATATTCTATATATATATGTACACACACACATATATATATAATAGTAGTGAATTTTTTTTTTTTTATGGAGAGACGCATGTTTAATTTTCGCAAAATATATCTAACAATAAATAAATATTAAAATTTACAAAAATCTTATTTAAAAAAAATATAAAATATATGATTCGGATTTTTAGATCCACCAACTGATGAGATGAATAGGAAATTTCTGCCCGATAAGAAACTATATATTCTATTGTAAGCTTGACATGTTATTAACAAATTTAAGGCAAAAGTTTAATTGTTAAATTGAAGCAACTCCTTCAGTTAGGAAAAAAAATGCTTATCGATCGATAATCATTAATACTACTCAAGTAGAGGCCCAACATTCAATTCATCTCTTTTGTTTTTCTATCACTTAATTCCCTAATCTGTTTTTTCAATCACTAAAGAATTAAAGGTGTCATTTCCAGACTCTTCCTGTCTTCTCTTTCTCCTTGAGTATTCCAGCTCTTTTTTTTCAAATTTTGAATTAACAATACTACTTATATAGGAAGTGCTAATGGAAGAACTAAAATTTTGAGGTCTGTATATATTGTCTCAGAGATGACGAGAGCAAATGAGCAATGCTTCACACTTCATATGTGAACCATTTTGGGTATTAATAAAATGGATCTCCCAAAATAAGTAAAGTGTGATGAGACTTCATATAAAACTACTCACCATGGATTGCAGCGGATCAAAGTGTTAAGATTTGATTCACGTATAATTATTGAGAAAAAGGTTTCTATACCCACTCTTCTGTACCCACTTTTTACCCACACCCTATCTAAACTGGGTTAACCGTCTGATTAACGGTCATCGTCTCTGCTTATATAAACCAATGCGTCCGCATCTCATTCTCATGTCAAATCTCGGCTAGTTCAAAAAAGGACTTCGGCGATTTCGCAATTTCAGCAAATCTCTGGCGATTTCTTTCTCTCCTATTCCGATTGCTTTCTCTTCTCCAAATTGGTGATCTCTCTTGCGATTTTCATCTACGATCAGCCGGATCGATCCAAAACCAACAGAAGAGCCTGAATGATCAATCTAGACTCGTCGAGAGAAACTCAGGCGAGGAGATCGATCAGGCGATGGGAAGTGGGGAAGAGGCGATAAGAAACCAAAAGAGGGGAGCGATTCAAGGGATCGTACGAAAACTCTTGATCTCCTTTACCGATCTGTTCATTCGATTTGGTCTATATCTTCTCCCTACAATGGATCAAACAAGGCAGGAATGAACAACTCTTGATCTTCACATGAGGCAGCATCGTGCTGTGGTCAAAGATAATCGAGTATACGAATGAAGAAAATCTTCACAAAAAGCTCAAAGGTAACCAGTTATACTTGTTTTTAATTTTGAATCTAGATCTTGTCTTCAGATTGTGATTATTACAGCATATGTGCTATTTGTTACATGATCCACTCCGTATAAATTACAGTATTCCCTTAGTATGTTATATTATTTGTTCAGTCCTCTAAGTTACAATCTGCATGATGCAGTTACATTATTTATTCAAAATTGTGCAGTATTTGTTCACATCTGTTACAGTATTGTTTTATATGTGTTGCATTATTTAAGTCAGTGTTCTTGTATGCAAATTTAGTGTATTCATGTTTGTTAAAGTATTTATTCATATCTGTTATAGTATTTTTATTTCTTTGTTACATTATAGGTTTGCATGTTTAACATATATTTTTTTTGTTCAGCTGGTTGAGGTCGTTCTGCAGGTGATGCAATTTGAAACACCTGTTGCTCACCTTTGGTTTTTCATTTCCCCTTACACCTCAGTAAGTTTTTATTCTCTTTTTGTATTTTTATTTACATTTATTTGCTACAGTTCTAGAATTTGTTGTAGTATTGTACATTATTTGCTACAGTTATGTTAGGCATTTGTTACATTATTTCATTTCATATTTGATAGTACTGAATTATTATGGTATAGTTTTGATTTTCCTTTGTTACATTACTTGTTCATATTTATTACAGTATGTTCTCTTGTAAAATGCAGATCTTGATGCACACATACACAGAGAAATAGGCGGTGGTGGCTATTCCTCAACTGTCTGGCCAACAGTTTGAGACAATCAAATGGCTATTTGTCCCTATGTGTAAGAAGAACCACTGGGAACATTGTCTATAAGTATTAGATAAATATGTTACAATATTTATTTACATTTGTTAGATTATTTGTCTCCAGTTGTTATAGTATTGGATACTGATTGATGTTCAGTCTTAGTTTAATTGTCTACAGCTGAGACAGTTTTCGACACTGGTTGATATTCAGTATATCTGTTACAGTTTGTTCCTACATTTATTATATTATTTGTCTACATTTGTTACAGTATGTTGATACTGATTGATATACAGAATGAGTTAATTTGTTACAATATTTGTCTATATTTGTTACATTATTTGTCCACAGTTGTTACAGTATCTTTTACAGTATTTTATGTACATTTTTTTTTGCAGTTTTATTTTCTTTATAATATTTGTAGTTTTAATTCTAAGATTTGTCGTATTTTTTTTGCAGGAGGATATATCGAAGGAGCGTTTGATTCTTGCCATGAAGCTTCTGACGCATCCTAATAATGAACACCAAATATCTATAGCTTAATTTTTTGTGTTTGTTGTTTGCTGGACAAAGTTTTGTTAAGTTGTTTGCTGTATAGTGTTTCTTTGACAAAGTTCTGTTTGTAAAGTTTTTTTTTGATATTTTTGTTGTTTTATAGTTGTTATGGTAATTGTTACAGTTTACATACTTTATTGTTGCAGTATTTCTTATTACAATTTTGATACTTTTTGTTACAACTTTTCATAATGTTGTGTTACAGTATTTTGGAATATAGATTTTGTCGTTATTTTTGCACTTTACGCAACTATTTTTTACTATATTCAATTTTATTAGTTTGAATCTGTAATTTTACATATTATTTAATTCAAAAAATGAAAAAAAAAATGATGAATTTTAAAAAAAAATGAAAAAATAATAATAATCAAAACTTCTAAAACGATAGCAAAAAAATTTTTAAAAAATTAAAAACTTCTAAAAGAGGGAAGTACACAAGTAGTCAGATTCTTAAGTAAAACAAGTACAGTTAATTGTCATTAACTGTCAAAGTACAACAGTTTTGAAAGTACAAAGTACAAAGATGTTGGAAGTTACAAGTTGTTAATTTTTAAAAAATTGATCGTATCTTTTATATTATTCCATATTGTCTGTTACAATATTATATTATATTGTTACAGTATTATTATCATGTAAATGACAGTTAATTTGGGTAAAAAGTGGGTACAAACCCTTGGGTACAATTAGAAGGATCCATAATTATTTAAACATTTACAAATTGAACATCATATTTAATTAAAATTTAATAATTTAAATGTAAATTTGTATTTTTTATGATAGTGCATTTCGAATTTTGTGCTAAAAACTTAAAATTAAAACTAAAGTAATATATGCACGACATAAATGAATAAGTAATCTATATGTACCCTTCTCTCTATACTATCAGCACATAAAGAGATGAAATATTATTTTATCTAATACAAACACTACTATTAATTTTCCAAAATACTACGTAAAACACTAACTTGACTATTTTTTAAATAACCAATGACTTTTATTTATTGAAATATTCTTTTTGATTTGTTTTCTTTCTCTCAAGTTAATTTTATTATTATTTGACCAGACTTCGCACCTCCTTGTGGTCCGAGTCCATATTCTCTGTGGTACCGCACCACGAAAAATTAGCTCTAGTCAAATCAAATACAAAAAAAATATATGTTTAAATTCACGGAACCATTTCAAAATTCATGTCGAGATATAATGAACAATTTAGATCTAATCAATTTTTTTAAATCTTCTCATGTTTTTCTCTCATTTTTCTAGTTTATGATGCAACCAGCTTTTAAGTAATTACATGAAAAAAATAAACAACTTGTATGAACATATATATAGCAGGATTTATGTGTTGCCCGATGAAATAATTATTAAAAAAATAATTTATTTTCATTTTTATCTCCATACTCTAACAAGCTGCTCAAAACAAATAAAATACGAATTTTAATTTGACTAAGGCCAATACAATTAATCAATTTTATTCGAAGTTAAAGAGGATCGATCTTGTTTTGGCATGTGCAAAGAAATCGAAGTAATATATGTTGTTTGATCGGAAAAAATGATAAAGAAATGCACACAAAATATCTGGCGGAAAGAGATGCCAGTATAGTTCCAAAGAATTTAAAAAAAATTGTAGATGACAAATGAGAAGTCTGATTAAAAAAATATTATGATTGCTGAGAAAGAAGTATAACTAATAAGATTTTGAAATGATAATCAAATTGATATTCTCTAATATCTTATTTTAAAATTCAAACTTGTGTATAATATAATAAATAAGATTTTTATTAAATTTTCTGCTATAAAAAAAGCTAGACTTTATTTACTAATTGTAGTGTATAAAAAAAATCATGTTTGTTATGTTGGATTTTAAATTTAAACTTTGTATAAGATTGTTACGATTGTCAAAAAAAATTGTCAAATAATTTATCTCAGTATGTCATATATAGCAAACGATACTTAGTACCATACATGTAATTTATGTGATACCAAAAAATAAAAATGTGCAATCATGCAAAACTCTTCTCTATACTCTCTCTCTCGATCTCACATGCAAAACTTTCTCGATCTCTCTTTCTCTTTCTAGTTTCTATACATGCAAAACTGATCAATCTATTTTTTCACTCGGCACATACAAAACTTCCCTTAAAATTAATTTCAATAAGAACCTATATTAAAATACGTACACTAATTTATTATTTTTTCTTACAATAATTAATATGCACATACAAAAATGTGGTAAATTAAATTTGCAAAATGCCTACATTAAAATGCAATTAACAATATTTATTAAGTAGAATTTTATTTGATTTGTGCACATAATTTAGCGTTATATATATAAAATTATTGTAAGATCTCGACAATAAATTTATTATATCTCTACAACAACTCTACAATAATATCTCATTTCATTGTTATTCATTCTTCTCATATAAATTTTCTACGACAACTTTTGTATAATATATGCTCTTCATCGTATCGTTGAACTCGTTGTCCTAGTAAAGCTAGGTGTATATACAATAAAAAAGTTATGTTTTTTCATCGACCATGGTGAAAATGTTACGCTTTCAAACTGAAAAACTTTACATTATTCAATAAAAATATGTATTGGACAAATGTTTCCTCATGATTGTGAGATAAATATTGTTTCACTTTTAAACATGAATATATATATATATATATTAATATATATATGAGATAGGCTATTATGCTTTGCAAAGCAAACAGCCTCTTTTGCTTCGCGTTTTGATCCCTTGGATCTGCTTCAAGATTCTTGCAAACCGGCCCGATCAGATTTCAAAATTGTCGCTGAAATGAAAATTTTCGGGAACCCATTTTTACAGAGCAGTTTTTAGTGCGTACAGAGTTCGAATTTTTGATGGACCAAAATACCCCTACATCAAAGGCAGAAGATTTACTCTGTAAAATTCGAACGCTGATGATCAGGGGTATTTTGGTCCATCAAAAATTCGAACTCTGTACGCACTAAAAACTACTCTGTAAAAATGGGTTCCCAAATTTTCGGGAACCCATTTTTACAGAGTAGTTTTTAGTGCGTACAGAGTTCGAATTTTTGATGGACCAAAATACCCCTGATCATCAGCGTTCGAATTTTACAGAGTAAATCTTCTGCCTTTGATGTAGGGGTATTTTGGTCCATCAAAAATTCGAACTCTGTACGCACTAAAAACTGCTCTGTGAAAATGGGTTTCCAAATTTTGGGAACCCATTTTTACAGAGCAGTTTTTAGTGCGTACAGAGTTCGAATTTTTGATGGACCAAAATACCCCTACATCAAAGGCAGAAGATTTACTCTGTAAAATTCGAACGCTGATGATCAGGGGTATTTTGGTCCATCAAAAATTCGAACTCTGTACGCACTAAAAACTACTCTGTAAAAATGGGTTCCCCAAATTTTCGACGGTCCAGTAAATTCAACCCCCCAAACCCCATCCCGACTTCGCCTCCCCCCCTTCTCTCTCACGCAACCCTCTCCCACCAAAACCTAAACCTAAAGAGAGAGGCAATTTCACCTCGTGCGGCTCTTCTCCTCTCCTCTCAACGCCACCTCTTTTAGATCATAGAAGTCTCTGGCACTCCTCTCCTGTCCTGTCGACGCCACCTGATCTCGACGCTCCTTTCATCTCGGCGCCACCATCTTCCCGATCCTCTCCTTGTCCAGTGACACTCGTCCAGACCTAGTATTTTGGTAAGCTCTCTCTTCCTTAGAAGTTGTTCTCTCTAATTCTGGTAACATCTTTCCTCTTTCCTCTTTCTTTGCTATAAATTGAGGCGTAAGTACCTTTCCTTGTAATATATTTCTCAGATAAGGCCACCAAGAGATGTATTGGAATTGACGCTAGAGTGAGAATTAACCAAACTCAGCAAAACAAATAGCAAAGTAACATCTTGGTTTTCTTTCTTTGTTTCAGATGTTTTTTGATGAATCTTCTTTGGTTTTACACACCGAGTTGCCAAAAGCACAAAGCTTGTAGCTTTGATCAATGAGTTGTTTCGACTAATAAGAAAGATTTGAGATTGAAAGAAGTTCGAAAGGACAATCTGTTGTCTGTTGAAGCTAATAAGAAATAAGAATTTGAGATTGAAAGTGATTACGAAGATGGCCTAGGTGTTGCTTAAATTAGTAGTTGTTAATTTATGAACTGTAATTAATTGTTATGTTGTTTAATTTTATTGCAAAATATGGAGGTAAGGAAACATATAAACATTTTGCTTGTTGCAATCAATTTTATGATTTAGCTACTGTTATGTTGTTACAAGATGAAATTTGTGGTGACTTGTTTATCAAAATGTGGCAACTATCGTTGATCGGTTGACTGTACCATATAATTGATCGGTTGCTTTAGCACTTTCTTTGCTGGAAGAAGAAATAAAGGCAAAAGGAGTATAAGCTCAAGCAAATAACGCCATAATCATACATAATAAATATAAATTTAGGTCCAGAGAAGTATAAGCTCATGCAAGGGTTATCTCCAACATGTACCTTAGTGCCTAACAAAAAAATAACAGTGGGGCCGTCCATTGTTCTACATGCTATCACAGAAAGAGCATAGATCTAAGAGACTAAGATTAAAATAATGCAAAATATAATAACTTATACTGGAGCATACTTATTCCAGAGCACTAAGAATCCATAATTCTCCATACAAAGTAAATAATATACTTTCCTTGTAATATACTTATTCCAGAGCACTCATTAATTCCTACTATAGAACTGTCAATTCTCCATACAAAGTAAATAATTAATTCAAAGCACTAAGAATCCAGAATTAAAAAAAATTACATAGTATAAACAAAGGACAGTTTATAAATCATCTTCATTAGTTTTCAGAGCTTTCCATATTGAGAGGCACTCTTTGAACGCTGACCAGTCAGCTTGGATTGGGGGACCTATATCAAAGCACCAATTTACCAGTGAGAGACAATCAGAATAGAAGGTACAACTCTCAATTCCTTTTGAAGAAATGAAAGCAATAGCTTCCTGGAGGGCCTTAGCTTCAGCCTGTATAGCACTGCACACCCTGACACCAGTATAGCTTCCTGGAACAAAACCAACCCCACCTGATCATGCCTACTTCCAAGACCCATCCACAAACACCCGGTACTCTAGCTCTTCGAATTCACCTGAATCGGTAGCCAAGTGAGAAGTCCTGAGCCTACCTTTCTCCTTAGAAGCCGCTGCTACCATAACTTCAATGTGTAATCATAAAATAAATGTTAATAAATCAATGTGTAATCATAAAATCTGACAATCTGTACCCATACCTTTGAAAAATAGCATATTGTTTAAAAAACAATATGACCCATACATTTTTTCTGAAATCAAGCTTTCCCAAACTTTGACAATCTGACCCATACATAATTTTACCAATTTTATCAATTTCAATTAAAAACTTCCTACAATTTGTGCTCTTTAATATGTCTTTCAATTAAAGTAAATTAGTTAACAATACACTAGGCACTAACATCTTAGAATTTGCAAAAATTAAATTTTACCTGGTGTCGCTGAAGAGAGGATTTTCAAAACAGATTGCATCTTATGATAAGTACCAATCTGAAATATTTAAAAGGTAAATTAAATGGCTAAGAAAGTGATAACAATAGATAACCGTAATAATAACATTTTACCAAATGATAATCTCAACATAATAACATTTTACCATTTCAATATACTCCTTTGCATTTTATCGACCCATTTGATATTCACACACAAATTCAGCTCTCAAATAATTTCAATATACTCCTTTGCATTTTAATCAGCAATAAAAGAAAAACAGAACAAAAATTGGGATCGGCTAAAACTAAACCAAAGACTTCTCAGGGAGAGAGAGCTTACTGAGAGAGAGGAGAGGATTGGGAAGATCATGGCACCGAGAGAGAAAAATTTGTTGCTGGAGTTGGCATCGCGGGATGGAAGAGCCGGACGAGGTGAAATTGCCTCTCTCTTTAGGTTTAGGTTTTGGTGGGAGAGGGTTGCGTGAGAGAGAGGGGGGGGGGGGGGGGGGGGGGGGGGGACTCGCATCCTCTGCGGAGTATTTACCTGCGGAGCTGTGCGGTTCTTTTATTCTGGACCGTTCGTTTTTATCGGGCGGTCCAGATTTAATCTCCAGCCGGCGAGTGCGCGATTTGATGGAGGGGGCAGTATTAATTTTACTTTGAGATTCGTGCTATGATCTTATTTGATCCGTCCGATCAAAACGAACGGTCCAGATTAAAAGAACCGCACAGCTCCGCAGGAAAAACTCCGCAGAGGATGCCATTCCGGGGGGGGGGGGGGGGGGGGGGGGGGGTGCAAGTCGGGATGGGGTTTGTGGGGTTTAATTTACTGGACCATCCAGTGACTGGACCACTGAAAATTTTCATTTCAGCAACAATTTTGAAATCCGATCGGGCCAGTTTGCACGAATCTTGAAGCAGATCCAAGGAATCAAAACGCGAAGCAAAAGAAGCTGTTTGCTTTGCAAAGCATAATAGCCTATCTCTATATATATTTATTAAAGAAATATTTTCATGAATAGATTACAAGAGTAGAAATTTGTCTGCAATATATTCATGATATTGTACATGATTTTCAATTTTATAATAAAAAATCAGAGAAAATCAGCAAATTTGTTTATCAATTATCCAGTGATATTATAATAAATATAAATCGCTAGCCAATCCCCCAATAAAAAAATATGTTGCGTAAATCGCTTTCCGGATCTCCACCCTTTGATGGTTCGAAAAAAATAAAATTAATTATTAGATTTTTGAAGAGTGTACAATTCGTAAAATGAGAATGTTTTACAAATGAACTAATCAAGTAACATCATAAAAATGTTTTTTTTTTTCTTTTACTGTAACTCATTCCCTCATACATGTAGCACTAATTGTAAGATATTGATAACAAGTCAAGATTGAAAATCCAAAGAGCATATATTTTATAACTGGATTTGTGTATTTAACTTGCATATGCATTAAATTTCGTGTCATCGCCACCCTTCGTTGTGTCGGAAAAAACAGAGCAGCAATTAGGATTCATAAGGAGAGCTGGAGTCATATTTAAAGAGTGAGTCTATGGTACTATGCATATTATAATTTAGTCCGTAATATGATTTAATATTTATTTTTTCAAAATCTTAATGGTTGATCTGAGTCGTTCAACATGATTTTCATATGAATATATACTTGCAAACTAAATTTTATATTTTTTGAAATTTTTTTTTACTATTTTTTAAGGTAGGTAGAAAATCACTGTTTTTGGATGGTCTAGAATTTTCAGATCAAGTGATTTTCTACCTACCTTAAAAAATAGTAAAAAATTTCAAAAAATATAAAATTCGGTCTGCAAGTACATATTCATATGAAAATCATGTTGAACGGTTTAGATCGACCATTAAGATTTTGAAAAATGAAATAATGAACCGTATTACGGATCAACCTGTGATATGCATAGTACCATAGACTCACTCTTAATTAAATCATATTTCTTTTAAGTTTTTTTTAGAATGAGGTGACTATTAGATTTGGAACCTATAATTTTCCACGCAAGAATAATACTTCAATACTAAACTGTTATATATGTTTTAAATTTTTAGTCGACCGTTAAGGACATAACATAAGTTATCTGTTTTGGACCCTTCTAGATTTGCAATGTCGATTTTCCCTACGAAAAATGTTGCTACAACAGTTATTTTTCCAAATTGTAAAAATATTATTGATAAAATGTAATAATTAGAGATCATACAGTGCACGGGACTCTGATTTTCATAATGTTGTAAAAGAATTATACAAATTTAGTGGGTATCAATGAAACTAAATTTTTGATTCTTAATTCTTGGATTCAGGATTTTTCTATCACAGTCCATCTTCGTAATAAATATGAGAATTTTGAATGGTTGTTTACTGTAGTATATGGTCCAGTTCTGTCTATGCAACGGACGGATTTTTTAAATGAAATTCGTTCTATTAGTTCGCTTGGCATTCCATCCTGGCTCATTTGTGGAGATTTTAACTTGATTCGCACTAGGCATGAAAAACAAGGGCCTTCTTTTAATTATGTCTTAAGTAATAGGTTTAATACTCTCATTTCAGATTTAGAATTATTCGAATTCCCATTAGTAGATAGGAAATTTACATGGGCTCGGTCTTCATCTTCTAGCTCTAAGGCACTTTTAGATAGATACTTTTGTTCGAATGAATGGCTTTTACACTTTTCTTCCTCTATTGTTCATTCTCTACCCCGAATTTTTTCTGATCATAATCCCATCATTTTAAATATCGATTCTATCTCTACTTTTCATAACAAAACGGTTCGATTTGAAAAAATTTGGCTTTCTCAAGAGGGTTTCGTTGATTTAGTAACTTCATGGTGGTTGTCATATAATTTAGGGGATGATTTAGGTAATTCTTGGAAGTATAAATTACAGTTTTTTAGACAAAAATTACGTGGCTGGCATGCTAATCTTGTTGGGGAAAAGAGAAGATTGAAATCATCTCTTATTGAGCAAATATCATCGTATGAATTACTTCATGATTCACATACTTTATCTTCGACTGATTTCTCTCATTGGCAGGAGTGCCAAACTAGTTTACATAGGCTTTTAAAAGAGGATGAAATTTTTTGGCACCAACGTTCTCGTTTACAATGGTTTCTAGAAGGAGATTCAAACACCAAATTTTTTCATATTGCGGCTTCTAATAGAAAGAATAAGAATGCAATCCTTTCCTTAGATATTAATGGTATTACTGTCTATGATCCTGTTGTCCTACAAAATCATATAACTTCGTATTATAAGAATTTATTAGGAACTACTTCTACTCGATTACTTAGTTTACAATCTAATTTATGGGCTTCTTCTGAACAGCTAACTCAAGCACAACAACTTTCTTTAGAACTTCCTTTTACTCTTGATGAAATTCGACGAACTGTTTTCTCTTGTAACCCTGGTAAAGCTCCTGGTCCCGACGGCCTTTCTTTTTTATTCTATCAATCCTTTTGGGACTTGCTTTATCCTGACCTTTTCAAGATTTTCCAAGGTTTTTATAATAGAACATTAGATCTTTCTAAATTGAATTTAGCATCTATCTGTTTGATCCCTAAAAAGGCTGATGTATCTTCCATTACACAATTTAGGCCTATCAGTCTTATTAATTGTAGTTTTAAGATGATTACTAAGTTATTAACTAATAGGCTTTCTCTAGTATTAGATCCTCTTATTGACGATTCTCAGGCTGCTTTTATAAAAGGTAGACTAATTGGTGATAACATAATCTGTGCGCATGAGGTCCTTCACCAAGTTAGGTTATCTAAACAGAAAGGTATTCTCCTTAAACTTGATTTTGAGAAGGCATTTGATAAGGTAAATTGGGATTTTCTCCTGGAGGTATTAGTAGCTCGTGGTTTTGGGATTTTATTTACTAATTGGATTCGTGATATTTTGCAAAGTGGTAGAATATGTATTTCTTTTAATGGGGACTTAGGAGATTATTTTCATTGTAAACAAGGTCTTCGTCAGGGTGATCCTCTTTCTCATTTACTTTTTGACCTAGTAACAGATGCTCTTAATAAAATTCTAAGTAAGGCACAATCCGCAGGTTTTATTTCTGGTTTGGGTAATGAGGTTAAGGTTTTGAACTTACATTTTGCAGATGACACTCTTTTGTTTTTGGAGGCCAACTCGCTTATGGTAGAACATCTTAAGTTTTTGCTTTTAGGGTTCGAAAATCTTTCTGGTCTAAAAATTAATTTTGAGAAGAGTGAGCTTATTCCTTTAAATATTCCTGCATATGAATCATCTTGTTTAGCTAGACAATTAAATTGTAAAATTAGTTCTTTACCAATTTCTTACTTAGGAGTTCCTCTTCATTGGAAGAAGTTAAGTTTAAATGATTGGTACCCTCTCGTTGACAAAATTGAAAAACGATTACAATCTTGGAAAGGTTCATTATTATCATTAGGTGGTAGAGTTACATTGTTAAATTCAGTCCTGTCTTCCATGTCTTTGTATTGGCTTTCGATTTATAGATTACCTATCACTATTAGGACTAAGATCGACATTATTAGAAAACGATTCCTTTGGGCTAATGGTTCTGCAGGCCGTAGGAAATATCATCTTATCAAATGGAAAATTGTTTGTTTACCCAAAAACCAAGGGGGTTTAGGGGTACTTGATCTTAATTTTATGAATATTGCGTTGTTGGCAAAATGGTGGTTTAGATTTAAAGACCCCACTGTATCTGGTAAGTGGAAATCCATTTTGCTTGCTAAATACGATTCTTCTGGTTTAGCTTCTCATAGATTTTCATCTTTTTGGGCCAGTATCTTAGATCTTACGTCTATCTTTAATATGGGTATTAATAGAACTGTTGGCAATGGTAGAGATACTTCTTTTTGGTTAGATAGGTGGCATGGTAATTGTGCTTTATATTGTTTCTTCCCTAATTCTTTCGAATTACAACTGATCCTTCCATTACTGTTTCTGAGGTATTCTCTAATTTTCCATTTAGATTGCAATTTAGTAGGCAATTAACGGGAATTTTTCTTCAAGAATGGCATCAGCTTTTGGGATTTTTTTCATCTCATACTTTAGACTTTACTCAGCCGGATATTATTTACTGGCGATGGACCTCTTCGGGTCTTTTCACTGTTAACTCCCTTTATAAATTGTTATTATCTAGTGGTATTCCCAATAATATTTATAATAACCTTTGGGAATCTAAGATTCCTTTAAAGATAAAAGTTTTTGTGTGGTTACTTAGGCAGGACAAAATTCTTACTAAATGTAATTTACGTACTAGAGGTTGGCAGGGTAATATAGATTGTCCATTTTGTGGTGCTCCTGAATCAGTAAATCACCTTTTTGTTACTTGTCCGTTTATTTCTACTTTGTGGTCTTGGATTGGTAATCACAACAATTTTGTTTTTAACTGTACCCAGGTTTCTGATCTTTGGCACTTTGATTATTGGATTCCTCTTAAGGATTCATTGTTGGTTGAGTTGATTAGGGCCGCTACTTTATGGATTGTATGGTTGACCAGAAATAAAATATGTTTTCAAAATATACCAGTACCATCTATTAGTTCAGTAGCATCTTCTATAATTGCTTTGACTTCTTATTGGTGTAAGGCTCGTTTAGATGATTCATATTTTAAATTATCATTGATTTTGCCTTTCGATGTTTCTCCTTTAACTCAAATAGGCTCCTTGATTGTTTTATCGGATTCGGATTCACAGGTCAGTACGGGTACAGACGGGGCCCCTACTCTTGGGTTCGCCGTGTCTGATAGAGAGTTCTCCGAAGCCATTGAGGAGGCCGCTGGATTGTCGTCTCCTGATTGGTCTTTGGTGGATACTGGGTCTTCATCTTCACCTAGTATGATTGACATTAGTGATTGACTTTATTAGGTTTTGTTTCTTTTCTTTGCTTTATGTTGCGCTAGTTTGATATTGATGCTAGTTGGATATTTGTCTTTCTTTAGTTTCGAATAAGTGGATTTTGGGTGCTATGCACGATTTTGTAAGTTTTGTAC